>JBBBDQ010001254.1:6000000-6025000 GCA_037127315.1 Ascarosepion bandense
GTTTTCAATGGGCCTGAATCTAAGAATTTCAGAAAGATGCTAGCGTGAATACTACTGACAGGTGACCCTCTCAGGTTAGCTAAATTTTTGTTTGTAGAGAGTGTTATTGAAAAAGAAGAGTAGATGGTGTAATCCCATAGAATGGTTACATCTTCTATTTCTGTAACCGGTGCTGGGTGAGGTTCATACCAGTGTTTGTTTGCATATTATTATTATTATTATTATTATTATTATTGTTGTTGTTGTTGTTGTTGTTATTGTTATTGTTATTATTATTATTATTATTATTATTATTATTATTAACTTTATATTTAGCGTGTACGCGTGTTTGGGTAAATTTACCTATTTTTTAAACTGTGCAATGGATGTCTATCGTCCTAGAAATTGAAAGTCTTATTCAAGAAAATATGCCTACTGATTCGAATTTCGCGCATTTTTTTAAAAAATCCATTAAACTGCTTAAAGGTGACTCGAGTTGGACATTACAGTTTCGGATTTCTTTATGAAACCAGTTCCTTTTTTCCCATTGTTGCGAAATGACCGAATTGAAATTAGTTGTAAATCTAATGATGTGCGTTGTGGTACAGTGGATTGCTCTGTGATGTCAGTTCTTCAATATGGCAGTGAATGCCTAAAGAGTATACCTACACCTAAAGAGCTCTAAATAAACTTCACTTAAAGCCAAATTTCGTAAAGTACCTCCAACTTCGTCTATTCCTTCCAGTTATGGGTTAACTAACAGGACAGATTGGGTTCTATAACCTTGGTCGGCAACCGATCTACCGCAGTAAGCAATGGCAACCTACTGCGGGATAATCTTCTGCCCAGTCAGTCATGTCTCCTTCGAGACATGATCGCCCAAGCGTGTATCACGTATGGCACTTAACTGACTAACTGAATATAATAGATGAAAATATGATTAAGGCTTCTACTGGGCATCAAGTGGGGGACCGGTTTTCTATTGTTATGAAGTAATAAACTGATCCCCCACTAATTAATACTTAACAGTATAATACATCTCTTCCACTTCTAGTTATGAGTTAAATAAGAGGATCGGGTTTCTATAGTCTTCGCTGCCAACCAGTCTACCGCAGAAAGCAATGGCAACCTACTGCGGGATAATCTTCTGCCCAGTCAGTTATGTTTCTTTCGAGACATGATCGCCCAAGCGTGTATCTCGTATGGCACTTAACTGATTGACCGCCAACTAAAGATATTAGAATATAATGTTGATCGTTATCGTCTGTGTCTCCGGCTATATTGTGTTGAATACACCGGTTCTCGTTCGATTACCGAAGTTAAGCAACATCGAGTCTGGCTAGTACTTAGATGGGTGACCATTTGGGAATACGAGGTACTGTAAACGTACGGACCAAGAATGGTCCACCAGTACTCCAGGTTTGGTGGTTGGGCGCAGGGCTAACAACCCTGCCACTGTTTGTTACGGAAGCAGTAACAAAAGTTACTGTCCTCCACAGAATTGGGTGTAAAAAGGGTGAAAGAATTGTTCCTGAAATACTAACTCACCCCCTTAACATTTCGGTTTTAAGTAACCCAAAAATGGTTGATAAAACCGCAAAGAACAAATCAGTCAATCCACTCAGACAGCTTAAGAGTCATTGCTTTGTGAAACATACTCACGAGAGAATGCTTTCCCGAACAGTACAATCTTCAAGTCTAAGATCAGTCGTTGATATCCTACATCACCTCAAAATCGACAATTTGCATGCCCATAAAACAAATCCAAAATCTACATTGAGTGACTGTTGAGCCTTATATCGGGTGCCCATCAGAACAATTACCATGAAAATATTGAAGTTTGAATTTTATTTAACGGCATATCAACGTATATGGGTTATTTAATGCCAAATGTTTAATGTTTAATGTTCGGTTATAGTGAGAAGGTTGAGTTAGTCAGATTTTGATGAAGAAGTTGTTTTTATTTCTTATTTTTGTATTTAAAAAAAAACTGAAGATGTTTTATAGTTTTGTATTCAAAAATGTATTGCTGGTAATAATTTTTTCTTCAAAAATGTATTAAGGCAATTTATTTTCCTTCAAAAATATGTTATAGTAATAATTTTCTTCCTTCAAAAATATATATTTCTCTATAAAAGTCTATTTTTATACTTTCATAGTGTTTTGACCCATGTTTGGGAGTTAACTATTTGCCCATAGTTGGGACCCTAACAGGTGCTACCACTCTGGGTCAGGGTGGACCTGAGAACAATAGCAATTAAGAGGTGGTTCCATGCTCCTCACAACCTCCTAATCAGAGGCCTTGCTGCCGGATGCAGTTTACCGTCATGCCCAGGACCAATGAAAATATTTATAGAAAAAAAAAAAATCAGGAAAGTTACGTTACGACAAATTGTCCTGGGTATGATAATAAACTACAGCCAGCAGCAAGGCCTCTGATCAAGTTTTGAGGAGATTGGAACCATTAATTAATTGCTGTTTTCCCAGGTCCATCCTTACCCAGCGTGGTAGTACCTGTTAGGGTCTTAGCTATGGGCAAATAGTGAAACCCCAAACAATAACAAATCACCATTAAAGAACAAAAGTACATTTTGTTAGCAAAATATCATAACAACATATCAATCAACGTGAAAGAACTTTCATGGCATTACTTCATATGATATTCTACAATTTCTGAAATCAAAATCTATTCCAAAACATAAATTCAACAAAACAACATGAAACATGCATATCACAGCCGCTAGTAACGTCTACAGAAATATGTATAAACACAGAAGCTGAGTATTATCTCCCATGTATTCAAATGTGAAAGCAGAACAACATATATCATATTTTTATTATTTCAAGGTTAAAAAAAAATAATTCTTTAAAATTAAAAAAAACCCACGAGGAGTTGATATGCTGTGAAACAAAGAAATCAAATCAGTCAAACCGCAACAAATCTTGTTTTGATGTGACAATACTTATACATTTGATGTGACAATACTTGTACATTTGATGTGACAATACTTGTACATTTGATGTGACAATACTTATACATTTGATGTGACAATACTTGTACATTTGATGTGACAATGCTTATACATTTGATGTGACAATACTTGTACATTTGATGTGACAATACTTATACATTTGATGTGACAATACTTATACATTTGATGTGACAATACTTATACATTTTCTTAAACTCTTTCTGCATCCTCTGCACTGATCTCGGATTCAAATAACATTAAACTTTCTTTTAAATTAATTCGAAAATTTAATAACTGAGTGAATGAAATTTTATAACATGACAGAGGTGATTATTTTATGATATGCTACTTATGCCCTACCATAAAAATAAAACACCCAAATATTTGCACACAAAACACTGTTTTAATTATTTTAAAATCTTGATGCGTGAGGAATTATATAAAACTTTTCAATTTTTAATTAGTAAACATATTCTTCACTTAATACCCCAATAGGCAGGGTGATTTGAAGAAATTTTACAGACTTAGCGCCTCGACTCCAGTCATTTTCTCACTGATGGGATGTGACTTCCCTCTGTCTGGTTTATAAATATTTTCATGGCTTCTGCCCCGACAAACTTAAGTCACTGTTGCCCCTGCCACAGGAGTTTACTCGTGCAACCAGACTGACAACATGGTCCCACCCATTCACAGTTAGATCAACCAAATGCAGGCGACAATTCTACTCCAACAGCTTCTTTTCTTGCGCTTCCCGCCTGTGGAACTCCCTTCCGTATAATTGCTTTCCTGACGGCTACAACCTTCGAGAATTTAAATGCAATGTCAATACCCATCTCTTATCCACTTGACTCCAGTTCTTTCTACATCACCCTGTATATCTTTTCTTTTCTCTCTACCTTTGCAACTGTCATCACACCTGTATTCCCATCTTTTCTCTTGCTCTCTTCTCTGACACCCCCTGTAACTGTTTCGTCTTTCACTTTACTTTCCTCCTATCTAATCTTTACTCTTATGTAGCCCTCTGCGCATCAGTGGCGGTATCACCTTGCTTGGGGTGAAACGATTAAAAAAAAAAAAGAAGACTTTTGAAATTTTATAAATTATTATACTTAAAAAATAAAAATGAAAACAGTTCTTGTAAAAGTCATTATAAGTCGAAAACATGTCTTCTCTTCCTCTGTATTCTTAATATCAGTCAGTCAGTTAAGTACCACACCAGATATACGCTAGACATGACTGATTAGAGAGAAGGTTTTCCCGCAGTAGGTTGCCATTACTTTCTGCGGTAGGCTGATTCCCAATCTATAGAACTCAATCTTTCCTGTTATTTAACCCATAGCTTGAGGGAAGAAACTGATTAATACCTTTTCCAATGGTATTTGCGCGTATGTGAGTGCAACAAATTCAACTGGAATTCGAACTCGGCTACATGATTTTTCATTCCAAGCTGATATTTAATGAACCAGTGTATCTAAATAAATGACATAGTTTTATTGCATTTTTTTTTTTCACTATTCGGGGTAGATTTTCTGAAAAGGAGCAACTGTTAAAAAAAAAAAAAGGTGGTTTACATTCCCCCAAAGAATCTTTCATGTAACTAATAAAAACAAATTTTCGCGACTATAGACAATTTCTATGAATTTTAGGAAATTAATTAGTGGAGGGGGGGGGGAGTAACATATGTAAAAAACAAGATATATATTTTTGCCAAGATTTTAAAAAAGTAATGATTTCAAAAATAATTTCGGTCATGAGTAAATAAGTCCTGAACGTTGCATCAAAATTCGACCATTATTTGATTTTTGCAAGAGTTTCCAAGATTTTTACCAGAGTAAACATAATATTACGAAACTAATTATTTGCCTGTGTTTTTCACAGGCAAATAATTAGTTTCGTAACATTATGTTTACTCTGGTAAAAATCTCGTCACTCGCTGAGATAAAAAAAAAACCAAAAAAAAAAAAGAAAACAAAAAACAAAAAAAAACAAAAACAAAAAACAAAAACAAAAACAAAAACGAAAAACAAAAATCAAAATTTCGAACGTGTTAGAAAGGATTTAAAAAATTTAATAAAATAATTAAAAATAATTTGATCTTTCTTCTTAATAATAAAAGAGATACTTTGATAATAAAACATTGTTTTTATTAAGTTTGGGGACTTTAACATCATGCGATGCTGTTTTTTTTTCAGCGAATGAGTGGAGGTACACTACCGGCCATAATTATTAGGTCACCCCAGTTTTTAAAAAGAAATTATGTATTTCATATTATTTTTTAGTATTTATTGGATAATTCTAAATGAAAATAGAACGGTTCTTTTGTTATTACTTTGCAAAATTTTACAAGGCAAGGAAGCCAAGATGAACTTGTCCGAATCACCCTAAATTTTCTTCATTCTTTCCTTGATGAAACTGCAATCTAGGTAATTATTAAATATTTATAAATTCATTTGATGCACATGTTATTGTGCAGTATTAACAAAAGAACCGTTCTATTTTCATTTACAATTATTCACTTGGCAATAAATACTAAAAATTAGGATGAAATACGTCATTTTTTGAAAACACTGGGGTGGCCTCATAATTATGGCCGGTAATGTATATATAGATATAAAATAGCAGATCTACAGGGTGCGATGGTTAAATCGTCGCTATTTGCCTTATAAAAATTTGCAAAGTGACAATAACAAAAGAACCATTATATTTTCATTTACAATTATTCACTTGGCAATCTAAATCTATCTATCTAAACTTATTTATAAATGGAACTTTGTGTGTGTGTGTGTGTGTCTGTGTGTGTGTGTGTGTATTCGTTACCTATAGACTCCGAAACGGCTGAACCGATTTTCTTGAAAATTTACACACTTGTACTATAAGCGTCTGCGAGTGTTTTTAGCTAAGTTTTGTGTCGAAGTACCCTCGATAAATATCAAAAATCGATAATCGAAAAAATCGGGTTATAGAAGGAGTGGTCCGATTTTAATCAAATTTGATACACTCATAGACAAAGACATAAGAAACGATATTCAGAAGTTTCAAGGTTGCAGTTCTTACAATAGTGCAGAAAATCGATAATATATATATATATATATAAAAGGCAAGATGTTTGTGTGTGTGTGTCTGTTTATCTGTCTGTATGTCCTTTATACAAAATCCACAATTTTTATCCGATTCTCACCAAACTTCACACAAATATTCTTTACGCTGAGTCTGAGCTCCAGGACCATGGATTAGTTTTAAAGCTTTCATTACACACAAGCAACGCCGGGCTATACTGCTAGTATATGTGTGTGTGTGTGTGTGCGCGCGCGCGCGATTGGTTAATTGTCGCAATTATTTTATTAGGTGCGATTGTTAAATTGTCGCAATTATTTTATTGTTTCAAATATTCTTTAGGCTGAGTCTGAGCTCCAGGACTATGGATTAGTTTTAAAGCTTTCCTTACACCCGAGCAACGCCGGGCTATACTGCTAGTAAATGCTAAAAGATAGTATGAAATACATAATTTTTTGACCCATAAAGGTTGATATGCCGTTGAACAAAATTATTTACTTGGCAATAAATATTAAAAAAATTTTATGAAATACATCGTTTTTTTTTAAACACTGGGGTAGCCTAACAATTATGGCCGGCAGTGTATCTATATAAATATAATAAATGACTAATAATACATTTTATCTGTAACCGAAGGCATACAATTCCGTTCAAAATATTTAGATTTTGGTATTAAATAACCCATAGAGGTTGATATGCCGCTAAACAAAATCAGCCGACCAACGTTACGGCAATAGGTAAGGTGACTGAAACAGAGATGCCAGGCCAGTACTGCTAACATTGCAGATTCTTCTTTGGAATTTCTAAATCCATAGAACAGGCACTAGAGTAAATGTAACAGCAATATTCTGTGCATGGACGAATGGTAGACTTACAATAGTCTGATAATGATAATAGTTTTACAAGAGATTCATTTGCTAAGTTTCCTACGTTAAACGGAATTAAGCCTGTCCTCTGTTTGCCGTAACATTCATCATCGCACGGATAAGTCGAACGTGTAGTTCAGATCATCAATGGCGGATTAAACGGACGCTTCAGGCGATCTAGGGCTCAGTATACTTTGTGTCTTAGCAGAGTAATAGCTCACTCAGTAGCAATGACGTTGATGGCTAGACGGACCTGATGTGAGTGAGTAAGGGCAAAGGATCGACTGAATACTAGAGATTAGGTGGCTGTTGTAAATTTGCAAGGATGTCCAAAATGAATAGATAAAACTATTAATTCCAGTACAGATTTTTGGCTCCACTACCCAATGCAAAAAATAGATAGATAGATAGAAACAGGATGAGATAGATAGATAGATAGATAGATAGATAGATAGATAGATAGATAGATAGAAACAGAATGAGATAGATAGATAGATAGATAGATAGATCGAAACAGAATGAGATAGATAGATAGATAGATAGATAGATAGATAGAAACAGAAAGAGATAGATAGATAGATAGATAGATAGATAGATAGATAGAAAAAGAATGAGATAGATAGATAGATAGATAGATAGATAGATAGATAGATAGATAGATAATAGCAGAATGAAAAAATAATGAACAGAGTGAGATAGATCGATCGGTAGATAGATAAATGCGAACAGAATGAGATAGATAGATATGAACATAAAGAGATAGATAGACAGATAGATAGATAATTAGATAGATATGGACAGGGATAAGTAAATTGATGCATAAATATGAACAGGAATATATATATATATATATATATATATATATAGTGTATCGAGGCAGCAAATAATTTTCTGAACATATGCTGTTAAATATAAGAGAAAATCGTCGGTGAGGTGGATGATATTATATTACAGTCTAAATAACCTCTCTGAAGATGGCTCATCTGAGCCGAAAGCTTATAAGCAAATTAATAAAAAATTATCCAAATGTTGGAGAATTTTTGTCTTTATTTTCAACTGAAATTAAAGCAAACATACGACGTTTAGAACGGCTCATGATTAAACATAATAGACATTCATTGTCTCTTATGCTTAACAGCATATATAAATCATAAGAAAACAACAGTAATACCCCTAACTTAAAAAAATTAAATAAGTACGGTGGTTCAAACTACGACAGCCTATATATTTGTATCATGTTTAAAAATGAATTATTACTAACCTTATATTGCTTAAGGATATATTTTTAAAATTCTATTTATTTTTATGAAACCTTGTAGAATTCATTTTGTTTTATGGACGACATTATGGGATTAATTAATTTTTTTAATTTTTTTTATTAGTGGTTTGATGTTTTAAAATATTTAATCGCGCACGATGAAAGGGTCATTGTCTTCAATACAGTTTCTGCAGCTCTAACCACACAGGATGCGTGCAGTAATGGATACTGGCTCGGAATGAGAAATCAGAGAGCCGCGTTCGAATTTCAATCGAATTCGTTTCATTCACTTACGCTGAAATACTCTTGGGAAACGTAATACTCCATATATTCTCTCTCCAACTATGGGTTGAATAGCAGGAGAGATAGCCTTGGTTGGTAACCGGTCTACCACAGAAAGTAATGGCAACCTACTGCAGAAAAATCTGCCGCCTAATTAGGCAATAATAATAAGATTAACAACAATTACTACGAATAAAATAGAACAATTATAACAATAGAATGTAAAAAACGTTATGTGACGTATGGAAAATTCGTTCTTACCCTAGATCTTATTAAGCCCAGGAAGAGATTAACAACAATAACTAATAATAAAATAGAATATTTATAACAATATCAGTCAGTCAGTTAAGTGCCATACGTGATACACACTTGGGCGATCATGTCTCGAAAGAGACATGACTGACTGGGCAGAAGATTATCCCGCAGTAGGTTGCCATTGCTTTCTGCGGTAGACTGGTTGTCGACCAAGGCTATAGAACCCAATCTGTCCTGCTATTTAACCCATAACTGGAAGGAAGAAGCGGATTAATACTTTTCCCAAGGGTATTTGCGCGTAAGTGAATGCAATGGATTCGGCTGGAGTTCGAACACGGATACTGTATTAAAATTTATGTGTCGGATAGAATATTAATTCCTACCGTAGATCTTATTCGTCCCAGTAAGAGATTAACAACAATGACTAATAATAATATATCTCAATTATAACAATAGACTGTATTAAATATTATGTGACGGATAGAATATTCTTGCTTACCGTAGATCTTATTAGGCCCAGTAAGAGATTAACAACAATGACTAATAATAAAATAGAACAATTATAACAACAGACTGTATTTTTTTTAATCATATCACCCCAAGCAAGGCGGTAATGCCACTGAATGCCAGGGGGCTACGTAATAATGAAAAGATTGGAAAAGAGAAACCCGGAAACTATATCCTAAACAGGGAACAAGGGATGAGTCTCTACACCTGTTCAATAGACGTGGGTGGAGTGTGAACCGGGCGATAGGTTAGTCTATCTACTCCAGTTTAGAAAAACAAAAAAAAAGAAAAAAGTGAAAAGATTGGAAAAGAGAAAGCCGGAAACCACATCCTAAACAGGGAACAAGGGATGAGCCTCTTCACCTGTTCAATAGACGTGGGTGGAGTGTGAACCGGGTGATAGGTTAGTCTATCTACTCCAATTGAGGAAAATGTGACGTTCTTAGCGTTGATATTATTAGGCCCAGTAAGAGATTAACAACATTAATTAATAATAAAATAGAACAATTATAAAAATAGACTGAAATAACAGTGATGTGATGGATAGAAGATTCGTTCCTACTGTAGATCTTATTAGGCACATTAAGAGATCAATAACATTAACTAATAATGAAACAGAAGAATTCACAGCACTAATTTAACTTCAGTATAAAAAAGACGGAAATGTTTAAGTAATTTTGCATTTACATCATTTATAATGTGTGTGTGAGTAACCGAGTAATTTTATCTGTACAATTAACTCTATTGTTGCATGTAAGAAAGAATTTTGCTTTTTATTTCATTATAAGGAAAATATACAGGAGAGCTCGATCGTCACGTATGTCAAAAATGGCGACTCTATTTAAGACTACTATTATTGCATTGGTTGTTTTTTTTTTCAGAATTTATAATATCGAATTTTCTTTTTACATCTACGCAATTATCTCTATTGTCGCGTGTAAGAAAGAAGTCCGTTTTCATTAAAATCAAAATTATTCAAAACAGGCAAACACCAAACAAAACAAAATAAAATTAAAAAACATGGTCATCAGTAAAAAGTGCCGCCTAAAATGCCAAATCCAGGTGAGGGACACTAAAATCAAGCAGGTACAAAAATTTAAATACCTGGGAAGTGTTCTAACAGAAGACGGAAAGTGCGACACTGAGATCCGAAGGCGAATTGGAATGGCGAATGAAGCATTCCAGAAGTTGAGTAAAGTATTAAGAAAAAGGACAATTTCGCTAGAAACAAAGAAGAGAGAACTGGATTGCTATGTGATGTCAGTTCTTCAATATGGCAGTGAATGTTGGACAATATCTTCGAAGATGAAGGAAAGATTTGAAGCAGCTGAAATGTGGTTTTACAGAAGGATGATGCGGATATCATGGGCCGAGCATGTGAGCAATGACAAGGTTTTGGAAAGGATGGAAACGAAAAAAAATTAATACTGAGCATCAGGAAGAGACAACAAAAGTTCCTGGGACATGTAATGAGGAAGGAGGGCTTGGAGAACCTGATACTAACAGGCCAGACAGATGGATAAAGAGACAGGGGAAAGCAGCGGATAACATATTTGAAGGACCTGATCAGGTGGATGACGGAACGAGGGTTGCATGGTGTAACAGGAGAAAAGCTTGCTAATAGCCACCAGGAAAAGGGAGATGTGGAAAGCCATGATCACCTACGTCCTGAAAGGACATGGCACATAAAAGAAGAAAGAAAATACTATAAGAGTTAGAATCATTTACAAATGGCTAACGATCACACCGGAATATCTCATTAAATCAACGAGAAGGTTCAGTGACCCGTAAATATACGTTTTTGAAGGAGAAATGTTATCAACAAAAATACGTTTTTGAAGGAAAAATGTTATCAACAAAAGTACGTTTTTGAAGGAAAAATGTTATCAACAAAAATACGTTTTTGAAGGAAAAATGTTATCAATAAAAATACGTTTTTGAAGGAAAAATGTTATCAACAAAAAAACGTTTTTGAAGGAAAAATGTTATCAACAAAAGTACGTTTTTGAAGGAAAAATGTTATCAACAAAAGTACGTTTTTGAAGGAAAAATGTTATCAACAAAAAAACGTTTTTGAAGGAAAATGTTATCAACAAAAGTACGTTTTTGAAGGAAAAATGTTATCAACAAAAAACGTTTTTGAAGGAAAAATGTTATCAACAAAAATATGTGAAGGAAAAAATATTACCAGCAATACATCTGACTCTTAACGAAACCCATTTACAAAGAAAATATATCTATTCATACAAATCTATGATAAAATTTTCATCGACATTTAATGATCCACTGAGGTGTTGATATGCCGTAAAAAAAACCAAACCACCATAATTAACGCTAAAGTCGTAAATTTCTTAGATGTTACCTTCGACCTGGGCAATGGTCTGTACAAATCGTACACTAAAGTCTCATCATCAACAGAGAATCAAATCAACCCCAGAGAATCACCAACAATCAACACAAATCTATATAATTTTGTTTACGTACCAACTCTAGCAATAAGGAAATTTTTGACAATTCTAAAATTAAATACAGTAATATTTTAGAAGAAAAGTAAACTCGACACTAGTTTAAAATACTCCTTTAAAAACAAAGTTGGCAGAAATAAGTAGAAATCACGTAAACGTAACATGTTTGGTTTGACTCACCCTTCAGTCGTAACGTCCATTGATAAATTCTTCCTTAATTCACAAATATTTCTACCATTCACCCGCACTAAAAAATTCTTCATCAAAAACAATGTTAAAGTCAGTTATAGCTGCGTTAAAAACATAGATAAATATATTTCACAACAGATTGCTATGATATTAAATAAATATTTGGCCCACATAAACAACATCCGTCACCCAATAGCAAAAATGACCATTCTAAAAATAATTCCAACTGACGAAAAAATAAAACATGTCCATTGAATGACGGTGTGATGTAATCTTTTAATCGTGTGTTTATAGTCGATAGTAATGCTATTAATATTTTCAAAATGCTTTCTCCTTAAAAGGTTACGTTCTTTTCTTTTATACTCAATCCTTATATATATATATATATATTATTTATATTCAATCAGTTAAGTGCCATACGTGATACACGCTTGGGCGATCATGTCTCCAAAATGACATGACTGATTGGGCAGAAGATTATCCCGCAGTAGGTTGCCATTGCTTTCTGACTGGTTGCCGACCAAGGCTATAGAACCTAATCTGTCCTGTTATTTAGCCCATAACTGGAAGGAAGAGACGGATTAATACCTTTCCCAAGGGTATTTGCGCGTAAGTGAATGCAATGAATTCAGCTGGAATTCGAACTCGACTCCCCAATTTCTCGTTCCGAGCCGATATCCAATGCACTACAACGCACATCTTATTATTTATGTATGGCTTGATTATAGTATGGCAATATATTAAAGAATACATAAATATTAGTAGTTTAATACATGTTATTTCAATGAAAGATTTCAACTGCAAATAACTTATTACTTTTAAAATCTATTTATTTGTAAAAAAAAGTTCGTTTGATACTGGTGTACATTATTTCACTACAAATTTAAACGGAAATTTCATTTTATCATTCGCACACACACTAGAGTTACCGGCACACACACTCATACATTTAACCACTGATGGTTTTCTCATACACATATTTAAAAAAAATTCAGTCGTTATAATACGCTTGACACGTACATCATTACGCACACATACATATAAACAGACAAGTGTTCCTATGCATGCATACACTTACATTTAAAATAAACTTGTATTGCTTTATTACTCGTGGTACACATACATTTAAGCAGGCAAACATTTATACATAAAGTCAGTGGGTTAATTTTATACCTGATAAGTGATCGCTTGGGCGATCATGTCTCGAAAGAAAATTTTCTAGCAATAGGTTGCTATTATTTTCTGCGGTAGACCGGTTTCCATCTAAGTCTATAGAGCTCAATATGTACTGTTATACAACCCATAGCTGGAGAAGAAAGAGATGGATTAATTCTTCTTCTACTTTTATGTGACCTGTCCTTTCAGGACGTAAACGATCATGGCTTTCCACGTCTCCCTATCCCTGGTGGCTCTTAGCACGCTTTCTCCTGTTACACCACGCAACCCTCATTCCGCAATCCACCTGATCAGGTCCTTCAAATATGTTATACGCTGCTTTCAGCTGTCTCTTTTCCCCTTTATCTGGCCTGTTAGTATCAGGTTCTCCAAGCTCTCCTTCCTCATTGCATGTTGCAGAAACTTTAGCAGTCTCTTTCTGATGCTCAGTATTAATTTTTTTTCGTTTCCATTCTTTCCAAAACCTCATCATTGCTCACATGCTCGATCCATGATATTCGCAGTATCCTTCTGTAGAACCACATTTTAGTTGCTTCAAGTTTTTCCTTAATCTTCGATTATATTGTCCAGCATTTACTGCCTTATTGAAGAACTGACATCACATAGCAATCCAGTACTCTTCTCTTTGTTTCTAGCAAAATTGTCCTTTTTCTTAATACTTTACTCAACTTCTGGAATGCTTCATTCGCCATTCCAATTCGCCTTCGGATCTCTGTGTCGCACTTTCCGCCTTCTGTTAGAACACTTCCCAGGTATTTAAATTTTTGTACCTGCTTGATTCTAGTTTCCCTCACCTGTATTTGGCATTTTGGGCAGCCCGTTTTACTGATGACCATGCATTCGGTTTTCTTGCAGTTTATTTGTCGTCCCTTTTTTGTCACTCTCTTCATTTACCTTCTGTAGGAGACCCTTTCTGTATCTGCTATCAGCACTGTATCATTTGCGTACCTTATGTTGCTTAAATTGTGGCCTCCGATGACGAATCCTGGCATAACCTCTAGGGTCCTTAGAATAGTCTCACTGTGCAAGTTGAATAGATCCGGTGAAAAAAACACATCCTTGTCTTACGCCCCTTTCTATCTTTGTCTATCTGCTGAATTCGTTACCTGTCCGTATGCAGGCGGTTTGCTGCCAGTTAAGATTCTTGATTACTCTTACGTCTTTCTTTTTTTCGATATTTATGGAATTCGAACTCGGCTCCATGACTTCTAATTCCGAGCCAATATCCATTTCCCGTAATGCTTTATCACACGCACCTCTGAACAATGGAATCAAGTCCCTATCAGCTTTTCAGTATAACATGTCTTTCATTTAAAAAAAAAAAATTAAGTTCGTGTCTTGTAAGCAAATCTTTGAACAAGTTTGTTAAAGTAAAACATGTTAGATTAAAGGAACATTTTCTACCTGTTCTTTATTCATTCTATCATATATACACTACCGGCCATAATTATTAGGCAACCCCAGTGTTTTAAAACAAATGATGCATTTCATACTATTTTTGAGTATTTATTGCCAAGTGAATAATTGTAAATGAAAATAGAATGGTTCTTTTGTTATTGTTACTTTGCAAACTTTTACAAGGCAAATAGCGACAATTTAACCATCGCACCCTGTAGATTTGCTATTTTATATCTATATATACATTACCGGCCATAATTATTAGGCCACCCCAGTGTTTTAAAAAAGGATGTATTTCATTCTATTTTTTAGTATTTATTGCCAAGTGAATAATTGTAAACGAAAATAGAATGGTTCTTTTGTTAATACTGCACAATAACATGTGAATCAAATGAATTTATAAGTATTTAATAATTACCTATGTTGCAGTTTCATCAAGGAAAGAATGAAAAAAATTTAGGGTGATTCGGGCGAGTTCATCTTGGCTTCCTTGCTTTGTAAAATTTTGCAAAGTAATAATAACAAAACAACCATTCTATTTTCATTTAGAATTATCTACTAAAAATAGTATGTGTGTGTGTGTGTGTGTGTGTGTGTTACGTTTATTTTCAATACAAGATTTGTAAAAAAACAATAATCCCCGTATACCTCCTCATGATTGTGACATAACATAATTTAGATGATGTAATGGTCAGTCTTAACTCAGCACGTGAATATTGCGTTGTGCGTGAAACATGAGTTGTGTTAATGGTGAGAGATAATATGTATATTTATTAAAACACACACACGCACACACACACACACACACACACACACACACACACACACACACTGGTTCCACTATGCACCTTACACAGAAAAAATAATTTTCTTTAAAATTTAATTAATTACAATGTTCTATTTATAACTTATACTCCAACATAATTAAAAAAATCAAAATTATTTTACTAAAATACTAAAATATATGACCGACATAATACTTAATTGTGGTTCTTAATACAATATAACTAAGTATACCATAATCCTCCCTTTGTCTGTTCTATAAATATTTTCATGGCTTCTGCTCGGACGAACTTAAGTCTCTGGTGCCTCCTAAACAGGTGTTTACTCGTGCAACCAGATTGGCAACTGGGTCCCACCCATTCACAGTTAGGTTAGCCAAATGCAGACGACAATTCTACTCCTGCAGCTTCTTCTCTCGCACTTCCCGCCTGTGGAACTCGCTCTCATATTCTTGCTTTCCTGACGGCTACAACCTCCAGAAATTTAAATGCAATGTCAATACTCATCTATTAACCACTGGACTCTAGCTCTCTCCCCACCCCGTATATCCTACCCTTTCTCTCCACCTATGTACCTGTCATCGCACCTGCATTCTCATCTTTCTATTGCTCCTTTCTAACTAGTTTGTACTCCTCACTCTCTTCTAATTAATTTTTTTCATTGTTATGTAGCCCCCCCCCCCCCGCTCATCAGTGGCATTTCCGCCTTGCTCGGGGAGAAATGATTAAAATATATATATATATATATATATATATATATATATATGGGTTATGTAGCAATCAAAGTCTAACCGTACTGATGAGCTATGATACAGCGAAACAGATCTGTCTGCGGATGACAATATATATATATATATATATATATATATATATATAAATGCAAAGTCAATAGTCATCTACTAACCACAGGACTCTAGCTCTCTCCCCACCCCCGTATATCCTTCCCTTTCTCTCCACCTATGTATCTGTCATCGCACCTACTTTCTCAGCTTTCTATTGCTCCTTTCTAACTAGTTTGTACTCCTCACTCTTTTCTAATTAATCATTTTACAGTTATGTAGCCCCCAGCACATCAGTGGCATTTCTGCCTTGCTCGGGGTGAAATGATTAAAAAAAAAAAATTATTTAATCCTAATTATGACCTAAACATTCCAGCACCTTTACTCAAGAAATAGTAGTAAAAAAATCTATTGTTCAATAAAAAAAACAAACAAAAAAACATACAAAAATTCAATCTCCTGTTAAAATTATTGTCGACCAATTTAAAAAATATAAGGTCCGACAATGTATCTTTTCAAGACAAAATTAAAAAGTGACATGTCTGGATCCAAGCCATCCTGCTCCCTTTCATAACCCAAATATTAAATCTCCATGGTTACATAATTTTCATTTTTGATTGAACAATATTGACACACCTAAAGCATTTTCTCCAACTACCACTCACTAATTTTCTAAATAACCATGAATTTATCTTATATTTTAAAAATAAATCATTTTCAACATTTATTTTAACATATCACAGTATTGTTCTGAAACATGAAAATTTTTGTGTAGTGATATAATGCTTTTATAAACGATTGTAATAAGAAAATTACAATATTAAGCTCTACCCTGTATCGAGCGCTCTTTATAAAAGTAAATGCTTGAACAATGTTCTTTCACTTTTTTGAAATATATATATATATATATATATATATATATATATATATATATATATTTATATATATATTCCAGATTTTAAAAAGAATTTTGCTTTTAAAATCATTTAAAAGGAAAAAAAAATCCAAAGGAGTCTAACTATACCATCAGAAAATGGCGACGATTTTAATGTAGCCTGTTGCAATTGTGTTTGTTATATTTTATGCCAAATTCTGAGATTTTTATCAATAGAATTAAGCCTGTTATCATCTGTAGGAAGGAAGTCTGCATTTGAAATCATTAAAAGCAAAAATATTCAAAGAAACTAGCATTTTTTTAATTAAAATTTAAATTGCCTAACGGTCAGTCTAGACTTAGCTCCTGACGACTGGGCATAAAACTCCGGGTCGTGCTACCGGTGAAGGATAATATATATATTTATCAATATTATTAAAGATAAACCAAAACCGTTAATGAAACCAACAGACATTTTGCCAAAACCTAAAACCCTTAGCAAGATAAAGTCTCGAACAAAAGCAACAATACAGAAACAAATACTAAGAAAAAAAAAACAAACCTAGCTACTCATTAAAATGCTCGAGCCCTGGTTTACTAGACAGAGCAAAAAACACTTAACAACGTAAATTCCCATTAAAAATGTCTCAAGTCCTAACCCGAGTTTGATGCTCACGCGATCTTCTGACTACTTTAATTTATCTAAACTTATTTACAAATAGAACTTTGTCTGTGTGTGTGTCTGTGTGTCCGTTACCTATAGACACGGAAAAGGCTGAACCGATTTTCTTGACAATTTACACAGTTGTACTATAAGCGTCTGCAAGTGTTCTTAGCTAGGTTTTGTGTCGAGGTACCCCCGATAAATAACGAAAATCGATAATCGAAAAAATCGGGTTATAGAAGGAGTGGTTGTATGTCTGTATTTTTTTCAGCCCTTTTATTTCAGTTTTTGCTTCGGGTTTGGCTCTAAGTAGGTATAATTGTAGTTCTTAGTCTCAGCTATGATACCATTTACTCAGAGGGCTTATTTAACCTTCAAAATTCAGTTTACGACGAAAAAACTTATTTGATATCAATACCAGGAAATCAAAATTTGACTTACATCCATTCATTTTTCTTTCAGTCTAAGGTTTCACTTTAACTGGAAACAACTATTGCTTTTTAGTCTTTCGTACCAATGTCCAAAGAGTCTGAGCTCCAGGACCAGGGATTAGTTTTAAAGCTTTTATTACACCCGAGCAACGCCGGGCTATACTGCTAGTAAGACATAAAAGCCAAGAGGTAATATAGAGGTAGGAGGGAGTTATAAAGAAAAGAAAGAAAAATGTTAATAGAGAGGGAGGAAAGAAAGAATGAGGAACAAAAATGGAGAGACATGCTAAGGGTCATTATTATTTATCCATCACACCCAGATGGTGCATAGGGCAGCAACTTTTTGTTGATGTTTCTGTAACAAACTGTTTTTTACGGGGCAGGGTTGTTAGCCCTGCGCCCAACCCCCAAACCTGGAGGACCGGTGGACCATTCTTGGTCCTTGTGTTTACAGCACCCAAATGGTTACCTACTGACCAGGCTCGATGTTGCTTAACTTCGGTGATCGGACGGGAACCGGTGTATTCAACATGATATAGCCGTAGATAGCAGTACATATGCTAGGTTTTAAAAAATCTCATTAGCCGACTAAGCATAGGGATGAAAACAATATGGGAACCAGTAATACGGAGTGCTAGAGTAAATCATTAGAGTTAAAAATTGAAATAAGAGCTCAGGTAAAAAAATAGTAGAGAAAACCATTAAGATAAAATTGCAATATGAACTCTGGTAAAAAAAAAAAAAAAAAAAGAGAGTTACTGGACATTAGGTTTATAAGTCCCAAAAGTTCAGTTGTTTTTAAGGACACGTGGCCAGTGGATATAGACGTTGGTTAGTTCCTGACTTGACTCTTAGAGTTGTGAGTTCAATACCAGATTACAGCAGTGGTGAACAAGTAACTTGCAGGGTTAGAGGGAGATAACTCATGACTTCCAATCGAGGCTTTGCGCTAAGATGATGATGAGGATGATATACCCCAGTGATTTTAATAAAGGGTTCGGTTCGAAATTCCAAGCTCCTGAAGAAGGCCAGAGCGTACAACGGCCGAAACGTGGTACTAATGGCAAAAAAAAAAAAAAAAAAAAAGATTAGGACAATACTCCGAATAATGTAAATACTGTAAATTCTTCATGTATACTTCTTTATTTATTCGTCGGGTGGTTGGTGACTAAACCGCTTCACCGTCCATCTCCTTAGGACGGGTAAAGAAGTATTAGCAAGATTATAGGATATAAAAATATGAAAGCAATCAAAAAGTAGAACTCGAATGCGTCATATATAGAGGTGGTTTTTCAATAAAGTTTCCGTGCATAAGATAACAGAAAAACCACTCTCATTCTAAAATCAAATCTAAACTTATTTATAAATGGAACTTTGTGTGTGTCTGTGTGTGTGTGTATCCGTTACCTAGAGACTCCGAAACGGCTGAACCGATTTTCTTGAAAATTTACACAATTGTACTATAAGCATCTCCGAGGGTTCTTAGCTAGGTTTCGTGTCGAGGTACCAACGATAAATATCGAAAATCGATAATCGAAAAAATCGGGTTATAGAAGGAGTGGTCCGATTTGAATCAAATTTGATACACTCATAGACAAAGACATAAGAAACGATATTCAGAAGTTTCAAGGTTGCAGTTCTATCCTTGGATGACTTATTTGAATCCGATATTGGAAATTGATACCCCGATATCCTACCGGGTCTGATCAAAATCAGTTTTTCAGCCCTTTTATTTTAGTTTTTGCTTCGGGTTTGGCTCTAAGTAGGTATAATTGTAGTTCTTAGTCTCAGCCATGATACCATTTACTCAGAGGTCTTATTTAGCCTTCAAAATTCAGTTTACAACGAAAAAAACTTATTTGATATCAATACCAGGAAATCAAAATTTGACTTACATCCATTCATTTTTCTTTCAGTCTACGGTTTCGTTTTAACTGGAAACAACTATTGCTTTTTTGCTTTTTTTAGTCTTGCTTCAGCCGTTTCGGAGTCTATAGGTAATGGACACACACACACAGACATACACACAGAGACAAAATTCCATTTATAAATAAGTTTAGATTTAGATTGAATTTCTAAGTATAGCTTAGATGTCGCACAAGGCCGAACTTATGGAGCACTTAATGAGAATCGAACTCACTCAAAAAGTTCCTAAGAAACAAACTTATTTCTTACAAATGTTACCTGCACACAAAAATTTGCATTTGGGGCCAAACATAGCTTCTAATGTGATAAAAAAAAACGAAAAGAAAAATATGCATTGAGACTAATATATACAACCACAGATTCTGTCTTGCACATTTACAAATCAACCATCTGATCGTGCATAGTCAGGCGCCCCTGCTGTTCATCTCAAGGTTCTCGATAGGCGCCAAAGGAGACTCAGTAATGTGATAGGTCCCACCCGGCAGCTCGACTCCAGCCACTTTCACACCTACGGGATGTGGCTTCCCTCTTTCTCTTCTACATATATTTTCATGGCTTCTGCTCCGACGAACTTAGGTCACTGGTGCCCCTATCACAAGAATCTCCTCGTGCAACCAAACCAGCAACAAGGCCCCACCCATTTACAGTTAGATCAACCAAATGTAGGCGACAATTCTACTCCAGCAGCTCCTTTTCTCGCACTTTCCGCCTGTAGAACTCTCTTCCGTATAATTTTTTTCCTGACGGCTACAACCCCCAGGAATTTAAATGCAATGTCAATTCCCATCTCTTTACCACTTGACGCCAGTCCTTTCTACATCACCCTGTATATATTGTTCTTTTTCTTTCTCTCTACCTACGCAACTGTCTTCCCACCTGTGTGCCCTTTCTTTGACACCCCCTGTAACTGGTTCTTCTTTCTTTTCGCTCTCCTCCTGTCTAAACTTTTACTCTCTTTTGTATCCCCCTGCGCACCAATGGTGGTTCCGCCTTGCTTGGGGTGAATCGATAAAAAATGCAAATCAAACAAAAAAAGAAAAAACATTAAAGGCTAATTAGCTTTAAGCCCGCCAACTTCTCCTTCTCCTTAAAGAGAGGTGGCTGTTAGGACTTAATATACTCTTTCAAGTCATAATCGATATTAGCTATAGTCAGCACTGAGAACATGACCGGAATATGAAACCGGGGGCACACTTTCTATGTGCCGTGTCTATTCAGGACGTTAGCGATCATGGCTTTTCACAATTGTGCATGTGTTTGTTTCTGAAATTGTTTTTTCTGTCTGTTTCTTTGTATGTACGTGCGTATGTATACTGGGTATCTATCGTCGAGCAATGATTATTAAGTTAGCGCATGCAGCAAATTCTACTGTTATGAGTTTGATCCTCACCATGTGCGCAACAAATGTCGACTTTTGGAGGAGCAGGTTAGCACCATTCAATCTCTGCACCTATCATGCGAGAAAGCGTAAAAAAAAAAGAAATTCTCTTGTTATAAATTCCTATTGAAGATTTTACAAGAATACAAGTAAACTGAGAATTATCGAAGTGAGAGAAGCTAAATTTTCTGGCAAGTCCTATTATAATTCTGGTTGTTCCTCCCGTCGTTATTTTGCACGACAATTACGTACTGCCAATAGCTCATACATAATGAACTATTCCATTTTGATAGCGTGGAAAAAGATGAAAAGACGGGACTTGGTTTCAGCGAGAAAAACATTTTTGTTTTATAATCATATCACCCCAAACAAGGCATTTTACTGCCACTGGTGCGCAGGGGCTTACACAGGAGGAAAGTTATGAGAAAGAGTGACAGGTTATAGGGAGTGTCAGGAAGTGGGTAAGAGAAGGATGAGAATGCTGATGTGAGCGGAGTGGACGGAGAAAGGAGTATGAGAGAGAGAGAGAGAGAGAGAGGATGCAGAGCGTCTACTTAAATATGAGTATCCATTAAAATATTTAAAGAAATAAATTAAAAATATTTATATTTGAGCATATAATATATGTCATACACAGGATTCTAGGATATTATACGGATTAAAGTCAAGAAAGAGTTCGTTCATGTTGATTGTTTGATTGATTTTGTTTCGCAGCATATGAACACCTCTATGGGTTATTTAATGCCTTAATCTAGATATTATGAACACATTTTATGTTTTTATTTTATTTTACTGCCACTGTTTTGCAGGGGGTTACATAGGAGGAAATTTATGAGAAAAAGTGACAGGTTATAGGGGGTGTCAGAAAGTGGGTAAGAGAAGGATGAGAATACTGATGAGGGTGGAGTGGATGGAGAAAGAAGTATGAGAGAGAGAGGATGCGAGTCAGTGAGATAGGAGATGATTATTTACTTTACATTTAAATTCTTGGAGATTGTAGCTGTCGGGGAAGCGAGTAAACGGAAAGGAATTTCATAAACGGGAAGTGCGAGAAAAGAAGCTATTAGAGTAGTCGTTGCATTTATATTTTGTTGGTTTCACTGTAAAAGGGTGGTACCTAGTTGCTAATCTTGTGGCTCGATTAAATTTATACATAGGGAGCACCAGTGAGCTGAGTTCATCGGAGCAGAAGCCGTGAAAGTATTTATAGAAAAGACAGAGGGAAGCCTCATTGCTCCGCTGGGAAAGTGACTGTATCTGAGCTGCTATGTCGGGATCGATCACATTACAGATCCTCCGTTGGATTGTGTTAAGGACCCCTAGGTGAATATCAGGAGCACCAGACCAGATATGGCAATATTCAATGCTCGGGCGGATGGTAGATTTGTATATGTGCAGGATGGTTTCAGACGGAAAAAAACAAGAAAAAAAGATACATTACGCCGGTGAGAAAGTGACTGTATCCGAGCTGCCAAGTCGGGATCGATCACATTACAGATTCTATTAGATTTTGTCAAAGACCCCTAGGTGGATAGCAGGAGCACCCGATCAGATATGGCAGTATTCAATGCTCGGGCGGATGGTAGATTTATATATGTGCAGGATGGTTTCTGACGGGAAAAGCAAGAAAAAAATGGCAAAGGAAAGATGAAAAGGGAAGATAAGAAGTTACTTCAAATCTTTTCATTTGTATCCACTTCTTAAAATGACGACCAGCAGTCATATTTAAGATTGTTATTGCTATATTTTGTTAAAGTTGTTAAGCTCAAATATTTACCAATGCGATATTGTCTCAGAACACACCGTCAACTTGTTTAAGCATTAACTTAATATTTAAGATACAACAGAAAATACAAGTAGGAAACATGTAAAATCTTCATACGCTAAAACTAGTAATGATAATGACGACAACAACAACAACAATAGCAATTCAACGTATTCATATTCCTTTTGAGCAGCATTGTTGAATTATTTGGTTATTTGTCGATTGTTGGCGAGCCCTTAGCTGTCAGTGAAGTTGTGAACAAATATGTGCGTTGAGGTACTGTGGATATCGGCTCGGAACGAGAAACCGGGGAGCCGAGTTCGAATTCCAGTTGAATCCATTGTATTCACTTACGCGCACATACCATTGGGAAAGGTATTAATCCGTCTCTTTCTTCCAGTTATGGGTTAAATAATAGGACAGATTGGGTTCTATAGCCTTGGTCGGCAACCAGTCTACCGCAGAAAGCAATGGCAACCTACTGCGGGATAATCTTCTGCCCAGTCAGTCATGTCTTTTTCGAGACATGATCGCCCAAGCGTGTATCACGTATGGCACTTAACTAACTGACTGACTGACGCTCTCATCAACCTGACGAGGGCGTAGAGCGCTGAAAATTTGTTTACAACTTCACTGACAGCTAAGGGCTCGCCAACAATCGACAAATAATCAAATAATTCAACAACAACAACAACAACAACAACAACAATAATAATAATAATAATAATAATAATAATAATAAAAATAAAAGTAATATTAATATTAATAATAATGATAATGTTATGGGGAAACACCTCAGATAATGTACTCTCCCTCCAATATTAATAAGAGTTAACGGGAAGTTCATGGGAGTTCTTTAGACTTCTATTGGAGTTCAGTAGAGCTACTAGGCAGTTGATAATAGTCGGCAGTTAGCCGAATACCGAGGAGTCAGCTTTCAGTGGAAGATTACCAAGTTCCTAACATTTTGGGTGCGTTAAGTCGATTAGCAATCGACATAGCACGATTATAACTTTCAGTGCAAAAACTACTCCACAACAGATAATAATAATAATAATAATAATAATAATAATAATAATAATAATAATAATAATAATAATATGTATGTATGTAATAATAATAATGGTATGAACCTCACCCAGCACCGGTTACAGAAACAGAAGATGTAACCATTCTATGGGATTACACCATCTACACAGACAGAAAAATTGAAGCAAACAGGCCAGACATTATTGTTAAAAACCAGAAGGAGAAAACTTGTCTATTAATTGATATGGCTTGTCCAGCGAATTGTAACATAGCAATCAAGGAATTTGAAAGACCTGGAAATTGAAATAGAAAAAATGTGGAAATTGAAAACAAGACTTGTGCCAGTGATAGTAGGTGCACTTGGAATGATAAAAAATGGAACAAAACAACACATTGAAAGAATCCCTGGAAACCCCAGTTTAAGAGATATACAAAAAATTGTCTTATTAAGTACAGCCCACACACTAAGGAAAACTTTATCTATGTAATGCTGGGGATGATAGGGAAGATAGAAAAACATGAAATGGAGCCATAACAACACGCCACTACCTGCCTTAGGTCTCCCCGCAGACTTGGTTGGTAGTGAGACCAAAGCAGAAATCGAAATATGATGAAAAATGACATAATAATAATAAATGAAGAGAATCATAGCAAATTAATCTCCAGCGAAAGACATCAATTATGAAATGTGACAATCCGGTAAGTTAAAATGATAAAGTGTAATTGGTCCCAAACTTAAATTTGAACCCTTGCAGTCGAATTTCGGTGCGTTTTACTTTGCAGAATTAAGCTAAAGCAGAGAATTTAGAAATGCTAAAAAAGAAAAAAGAAAATAAAAGAAAATACTGAAAAAGTACAAAAACAAAAATAAAATAAGCAATAAAACTGAAAACGAAAGTAAAAATAGAATTGACGCCTTCCCAAAAGAGAAAGTGAAAGTAGATTGTGTATTGTGTACCGCCTCAAAGAGA
>JBBBDQ010001254.1:6027500-6045000 GCA_037127315.1 Ascarosepion bandense
ATGAAGATTTCTTTTTACTGTGGGTGAATGGCAGAAAGGTTTTTGAATTAAGTTAAGGAAAAGCTTACCAGTGTTAGTTTGGATGTTACGGTTAAACCAAATAACGTTACATTTACGTGATTTCTGCTTATTTCTGCCTACCTTGTTTTTAACGGGGTATTCTAAACAAGTGTTGAGTTTTTTCTAAAGTATTTAATTTTATTGCTAGAGTTGGTACTTAAACGAAATTGGATAGATTTGTGTAGGCTGTTGGGGGTTCTCTGGGGCTGATTTGATTCCCTTTTGATGTATATATAGTTATTAGCGTCCTAAGTGTACGGTTTGTACTGACGATTGCCCAGATTGAAGGTAACATCCAAGAAACGACTTTAGCGATGGCTATGGTGGTAATGTTCTGATCGTGGTTTTTGAAAAAATTATCAGATTATCAGAGTTTATCCGTTATTTGTGGATAAGTTTTGCGGAGGATTAACAATCCGTTGTCTTGGCAACATAAATCAAAGATGTCGCTAGGATTCCAAAGCAAAAAGAGCCCTACCAAGTTGCAGGCCTCTTCAGAATCATATGCCCCCATGGAGATGCAGAAATCAGGGTTGTATCGTCTAGTTCTATGTGTGTGTGTGTGTGTGTGTGTGTGTGTGTGTGTGTGTGTGTGTGTGTGTGTGTTTGAGAGAGAGAGAGAGTCCGGTAAATACACACAAACACACACATGTATTTTTTTTTTTTTAAATTGGAGTAGATTTGAATAGCTAAATTAAATCAGAGCCTTTTGTTTACTGATGGTGAAATCTGATTTAGGGCAGAAGTTGTACCCATTGAATCTGGGTCATCAGAAGACAGTGAAAATGATCGAAATAATTTTTAGCATTTAAAAATTGAAATAGGGCTGAGTAAGCTAGAAGGAACTTTGGAATTCACATGATTTTGGTTGAAGCATCCAGAACCCCGTGGTAATCGCGTGCGAAGTAGTAGGGCCGAGGGTCAGTTATAACCAATTGGGGTTTCCTATATAAACGCGTTATTACTTTTTCTATATAAACGCGTTGTTACTTAAAAAGAGAGTTCTTTTGAGTTCATCTCTATCGGAATTTACCTGGATAATATACTACGTTATATATATATATATATATATATATATATTATTCCACATTCTACATACGTTGTATAGCTATTTCAGCGAGAAAAATCTCCCTTCTTCAGCAACGATCAAAAACAAAAAAAAAATTATTTCAAATATGGTACAAAAATTCACATACCGTAAGGAGCTCAAAACATATCTATACACAAAAAATTTAAAATAAATTTTTTTAAAAAGTGGTGGCAATTAAGAAAAAGTTTTTTTTAAATATTTGTCGTCTGGACACAAAAAACAGAGGGAGCAAAGAAAGAGATTCAAGACTTTGGTATTAGAAGAAGTTTTAGTTTACGTCTGTATTAAAGAATCAAAAATCAAAATTTAACAATGACACATGACTAAAAGGGGTGAGGGGGAGAGGAAAAATGGGGTAAACAGGGGGAGAGTTAACGAAAATAAAATTTCAACAATATCTCTTTAAAATAAAATTTCAACAATATCTCTTTAAAATAAAATTTCAACAATATCTCTTTAAAATAAAATTTCAACAATATCTCTTTAAAATAAAATTTCAACAATATCTCTGTAAAATAAAATTTCAACAATATCTCTTTAAAATAAAATTTCAACAATATCTCTTTAAAATAAAATTTCAACAATATCTCTTTAAAATAAAATTTCAACAATATCTCTTTAAAATAAAATTTCAACAATATCTCTTTAAAATAAAATTTCAACAATATCTCTTTAAAATAGGTTTCATTTAAAGTGAGAGACAAATTATTATCATTAAGTTTTTTATATAATTTTTATGTGTTCGCATAATTTTTTCTTTTCGGAACTCAAATTACAGAAGAATTGTCAAAAGTTTTTGTACTTTCGAGCGCTTTCGGCTATGAGTGAGGGTATTTTTAGTATCGTATCATGGTTTTCAATCTCATTATTTAAATGTAATTTTTTTGTTTTGCTATAAATCTGATTTAATGCCGTCGATTTCGATGTATGAGGATTTGACAGCTTAAATGTTTCAGTTACGAAATTTCGTGCAATAATCTTAAGTGACACTTAAAACCCCCTAGTGATTTAAAAAGGAGGCCAAACATGGAGAAACAGTGAGGACTGCGGAGTGAGGTCACTGTTAGATTGACTGATCTTCTAGATCTTGCTTTTGTTTCTTATAAACGATTCAGACAAGCAGATTGAAAACTGCTGAATCCACTAAAGCACGTTGATCTCCATTCTACCTGCTCCAATGCTAAGCGCTCAAGGGCATTATGTGGTATATTGACAGCTGACAAGTTGCTGTACAGATTGTCTTTGTATCTTAGCCATGGGCGTCCTGCATTACTGTAGCCCTGATCTAACTGGCTGTACATTCGGATCTTAGGTATCCAGTCATCAGACATTTTCAAGACATGACCAGTCCATCTTAACTGAAACTGTATGAAAAAAAAGAATCGATTCCTCCAATATTACACCTATTAAACTGGTCTACGTTAGATGTCCTATCTTGAAGGTTAACTCCACAGATTGCACGCAGACAACTTTGATGGAAAACATCCAGCTGTCGTATATGATACTTCTATGAAGTCCACGTATATAGTACCTGTATGGAGTCCATACAAAAGGATGGCAAGAAAGTCAGTCAAGTGCCATACGTAATACACGCTTGGGGCGATCATGTCTCGAAAGAGACATGACTGACTGGGAAGAAGATTATCCCTCAGTAGGTTGCCATTACTTTCTACGGTAGACTGGTTGCCGACCAAGGCTATAGAACCCAATCTCTACTGTTATTTAATCCATAACTGGAGCGAAGAGACGGATTAATATCTTGCACAATGGTATTTGCACGTAAGTGAATACAAGAAATTCAACTGGAATTCGAACTCGACTCCTCGATTTCTTGTTCCGAGCCGATATCCACTGCAACACACCCGAATTTTCGTATACAGTTTAATACCCGGCACATTCCACAAGAGATGTCGAAGTTTGTCGAAAGCACTGGTAGCCTTAGCGATCCAATGCATGATTTCGTCATCTAATGTTCCACTGTAGTTGATTTTGCTACCAAGATAGGTGAAAGACTTCATATTGTTCAGGGTTTGTCTTCTCCCTGGAAATTTGTAGACTGGTGGTTTTCGTTTCTCGCCACAGAATTGCTTCGTAGTAGGAAAAGGTTGGTGCACTACTTTAGTTTTCTTTATGCTCATTGTAGGACCAAAGGCTTTACATGCAGCAGAAAAACGATTTATTAGATGTTAGGCCTCCTAAAAGGATATCGCAACAAGAGCAGTATATATATATATACCTGATTAGGTCCTTCAAATATGTTATCCGTTGCTTTCCCCTGTCTCTTTCTCCCCCTATCTGGCCTGTTAGTATCAGATTCTTCAAGCTCTCGTTCCTCATTGCATGTCCCAGAAACTTCAGTTGTCTCTTCCTGATGCTCAGTATTAATTTCCTTTTTGTTTCTATCATTTCCAAGACCTCCCCATTGCTCACATTCTCGATCCATGTTATTCGCAGCATCCTTCTGTAGAACCACAGTTCAGTTGCTTTAAGTTTATCCTTCATCTTTGATGAAATTTTCCAGCATTCACTGCCATATTGAAGAACTGACATCACATAGCAATCCAGTACTCTCTTCTGTGTTTCTAGCGAAATTGTCCTGTTTCTTAATACTTTACTCAACTTCTGGAATGCTTCCTTCGTCATGCCAATTCGCCTTCGGATCTCTGTGTCGCACTTTCCGTCTTGTGTACAAACGTATTCAAAGACAATATTACGAAATTTAGGGAAAGTTACTAAATGGTATTAACCGATATATTTATGAAATGCATTATAAACACGAAAAATAATGTCTTGAACCTTTTACTTTAGCTGTAGTTACAACCATATAGTTTAAATTTTCCAATAAACAAAAGGTTTTGCTCTACTGTATTTCAAAACAAATTTAAATTGATTGGAATTAGTTTTTCGGGTCGGAATCAGAAATCCATGAAATCAGTCATATTGTCAAATCTGTCAACACTATGCAATTCTCTTTACTAAAATGTCCTGGGTATGACGATGAACTGCATCCGGCAGCAAGGCCTCTGAATGAGAAGTTGTGAGACGCATGGAACCATCTCTTAATTGCTATTGTTCCCAGGTCAACCCTGATCCGGAGTGGTAGCACCTGTTAGGGTCCCAGCTATGGGCAAATAGTTGACCCTCCAAACTGGGTTCAAAACGCTATGAAAGTATAAAAACAGACTTTTATAGAAATATATACATAAAAATAAACTTTTATAGAAAAATATACGTTTTTGAAGGAAGAATATTACCAACAAGACATTTTTGAAAGAAAAAAAATGTTGCTATAGTAAATTTTTGAAGGAAAAAATTATTTCCAGTAATAAATATTTAATACGAAACTAGAAGACATCTTCAGTTTTTTATAAAAAAATTTAATCAAAATCTGACGAAATCAACCTTCTCACAATAACCGAACATTAAAAAAATACCTTAAACTCCACCTTTTAGGCTTTAAATAACCCACAGAGGTGTTGATATGCCGTTAAACAAAACCCAAACTCAAACTCAAACACTTCATTAAAAGAAATTTTTCAAAAATAAAATATACTTTTCTGAAACTTTATTTGAGGAACAAATTTAAAGTTTAATTTGAAAACAATTGTTATTTAAAAACAATTGTTACTCACTTAAACATTAAAATAGCCCTAAACAGAATTCTTTTAACACGAACGTGTCTGCTTTAATGAGGTATTGACAGATTTATCGATAGGTTGATGTTTGTTATGTTTAAATAAAGGACACTTAACCGTTAAAATTACTTGACGAATGCAATGTGAATGCTTTCTTTATATAAGTTTTAGCTACCCTGCAATCTTAAGAATTTAAAATATATTCTAAATAATCTGATATTTTATAGAATTTTATGTACTTTGGTTTTACGAACACATTTGTTGAGAAAATATTGAAAATTAACAATAAAATCTAAATTTACTATACCTACTGCTTTTATTTTCTGACATTGTTGTGTTTGGACATCCGTATTTACAAATCTCGACACGTTATACACACGTAAAAAGAAAATTCAAAATTCTTTTTAAAACACTGGGGTTCGATGAATTGTAGTAAGATTTTCCATTTATGATTAGAAATTTTTTTTTACTTAAGAATATCACGTAACCGTTACAAATTGATGCGGAATTTTAACAGAGTTAAAACATTATAAATTATTATAATTAAAACTAAAAAAAAAAAATGAAAACAATTTTTGTTTATTAATCTAATTTTAAACAGATATTACTTTCAGTTTCAAATATTGCAGAAATACATTTTTTTAAAAACAGAAGTTAGTGTTTATTTAAGGTGTTAACAGATTGACATCTTGAATGAAGGCTAGAAGTTTATCTAATTTCTTTCTTCAGGGCATATCAGTAAAAATTAACTGAAGAATATAACGTGAGCGCCTTTTTCATATAATTTCTAACTACCCAGTAATCTTAAAAATGTAAGAAAATATTCTCCAGGATCTAATGTTTTATTGAATTTTAGGAAGTTTGATTTTAAATTTACTATAATGACTGCGCTTATTTTCTGATAATGTTGTGTCCGTATTTACATAAATCGGTACGTAATAGCAAAACCACGTAAACAACATAAATTAAACTACTCTACAAACTCGGGTGTCCCCCAAGGCTCTATCCTAGGTCCTACGCTCTTTCTAATCTACATCAATGATCTCCCCGATGCCATAAGATCACAAGTAGGCATGTACGCCGATGATACCACAGTATAAGTTCGCCTCGATCAAAAATCTGATGATAAGGCGAACCTCGCGGCTGAGCTTGAAAAGGGCCTACAATCGATGGTGGATTGGGGTAGGAAATGGCTCGTAAAATTCAATTCTTCCAAAACGAAGCTGCTGTCAATTAACCACCACAGACGACCGCACCTCCCTTCCATTAGCATGGAACAGGCATGCCTCCCAGAGAGTAAAACACTATGCCTGCTTGGCCTGACACTCTCAGCGGACCTCAAGTGGAATGACTACGTCGAATCTATTGCTAAATCCGCTGCTATGAAAGTTGGCTCTCTGTGCAGGGCCCGGAAATTCTTTCCGCCTGAATCTATCCTGCACTTATATAAATTTACCATCCGCCCGTGTTTTGAATACTGTTTCCACATCTGGTCGGGTGCCCCTACTATTCTCCTTGGGCTTTTTAACAAAATACAGCGAAGAATCTGTAACGTGATTGATACCGACTTAGCTGACCGCCTGCAGTCACTCTCTCACCGGCGTGACATGGCTTCCCTGTGCCTCTTCTATAAATACTTTCATGGCTTCTGCTCTGATGAACTTAAATCACTGGTGCCCCCTAGATGTGAGTTTGCATGAGATACTAGATTGGCAACTAGGTCCCACCCTCTTACAGTGAAACCGATGAAATGTAACCTCAGTTTCTACTCCAACAGTTTCTTTTCTCGCACTTCCCACCTGTGGAATTCCCTACCGCATGCTTGCTTCCCCGAAGGCTATAACCTTCAAGAGTTTAAATGTAAGGTCAATAGACACCTCCTAACACACTAACCCTCCCATTCTCTCCAACTCTCCCCCTATGTAAATCCTAACTCGTCTATCGCCCTGTGTAACCCCCTGCGCTATAGTGGCAGTGGAATGCCTTGCTTGGGGTGACATTTAAAAAAAAATGTATTGTTTCTTTCCATATAGACCAGTGAATCTCAACCTTTTTTTAGCCCATGGACCCCTTTTCCTCTTAATTATTTTTGTTGAACCTCTGTGACTATTAGACAGGAAGTTTGTTTGTACTTATCACTGAACGATGGTTAAGTAGTCATGTCAAAAGGAGATATAAAAGAAATAAAGCTAAAATAAAATAAATGGAAGCAATTCTTATGAAAATTATTTACTCATCGATTTTTTTCTTTTGACAACAGTGTCCATAATATATCTTGTTCATAAAAGCATTTAAAAAGCAGTTAAAAGCTTTTTTTAATTAAATAATATCTTAGTTTTATTGCATTTTTATTTCACGATTTAAAACTGAATTTCTCTAACAGTTTGACAAAAAAAAAAAAATTGATGATTCAAATTCTCTAAGGACTTGTGCCTAAAATTAATGTAAACATTAAGCTCGACAAAAATGAATTTTTCAGAATTTAATAAAATTAAAGATTGCGTGGGTGTGTTGGTGGTGGGTAAAAAAGAAATGTTTCTAAAATAATTTAATTCAGTTCTGAATAAGTCCTAAATGTTTGATTAAAAACGTAAGAAAACCAAAATTTTAAACGGAAATTTCGAAGGCTCAAAAACAGATTAAAATCATAATTAATAATAAAAAAATCATTAATAATAAAAAAATTAATAATAAATCATAATTAATAATAAAAAAAACATTAGGTCTTTCCTCTAAATGAGAACATAAAGATTTTGATGATAAGACATTTTTTTATCAAGTTTGGGACATTTGTTCAGCATGGTATGCTCTTTTAACAGCAAATGAGTTGAGCTCTCTCTCTCTCTCTCTCTCTCTCTCTCTCTATATATATATATATATATATATATATATATATAAACTTATTTATAAATGGAACTTTGTCTCTGGTCTGTGTGTGTGTGTGTGTGTGTATCCTTTACCTATAGACTCCGAAACGGCTGAACCGATTTTCTTGAAAATTTACACAGTTGTACTATAAGCGTATGCGAGTGCTCTTAGCTAGGTTTTGTGTCGAGGTACTCCCGATAAATATCAAAAATCGATAATCGAAAAAATCGGGTTATAGGAGTGGTCCGATTTTAATCAAATTTCATACACTCATTGACAAAGACATAAGAAACGATATTAAGAATTTTCAAAGTTGCAGTTCTTACAATAGTGCAAAAAATCGATAATATATGTATATAAAAGGCAAGATGTTTGTGTGTGTGTCTGTTTATCTGCCTGTATGCCTGCATTTTTTTCAGCCCTTTTATTTTAGTTTTTGCTTTGGCTCTAAGTAGATATAAGTAGTAGTAGTTAGTCTCTAAGTAGTAGTTCTTAGTCTCAGCCATGATCCCATTTACTCAGAGGACTTATTTAGACTTCAAAATTCAGTTGACGACGAAAAAACCTATTTGATATCGATACCAGGAAATCAAAATTTGTCTCACATCCATTTATTTTTCTTTCAGTCTACGGTTTCGCTTTAACTGGAAACAACTATTGCTTTTTAGTCTTTCATGCCAACGTCCAAAGAGTCTGAGCTCCAGGACCATGGATTAGTTTTAAAGCTTTCATTACACCCGTGCAACGCCGGGCTATATATATATATATATATATATTCTGTTTTTTCTAAAAAAGTTATTAGAGCTTTTAAAATGCTGGGTAGAGCTTTTAAATTTCATCTAATCTCAAGATCGTTAAGTTTTTAGATATTAGCTTTAATCTATCCAAAATCACATTTAAACCGTATCAAAAAAGCAATCAACCCCTTATCTGTAATAATGTTAACTCTAATCATCCTAAATCTATCATAAAACAAATACCTAAAACAGTCAAAATTAGAATTAACAAATTATCTTCTAATAAGGAAACATTCGATGAGAATAAAACACTATACAATGAAGCCCTAAAGATAAGCGATTTAAAAGATGAAATATTATACGAAGATAAATTAAAAGACAAAACTAGAAACAAAAGTAAAGTTAGAAAAAGAAAAATAATATGGTTCAACCCTCCTTTCTGCAAGTTGTCCAATGTAAACATAGGTAAATACTTTTTAAATTTAGTTAGCAAACACTTCTACCAACACAACCACTTCAGTAAATTATTCAACAGAAAAACTCTTAAAATTAATTATTCTAACACAAAAACCATGCAAAACATAATTAATTTACATAATAAGAAATTACTTAGAGACTTCTTTAGGAAACCTTTGGTAGACAAACGTTCCTGTAATTGCATCAATAAAACAAATTGTCCAGTTGATGACAGGTGTAATTCCGAAAAAGCTATATATGAAGACACTATATGTCCAATGGAGGACCCCTACAATAAAAGAGATTATATAGGGATATCTGCAGGTAGTTGGAAGCAGAGACTGTACAACCATAGACAATATTTTTCCAACGCCTCCTTGAAACATCAAACTGCCCTATCTAAGCAATATTGGAATATTAAAGATGGAGGATTTACCCCATTGGTCAGATGGAGAATTGTGAAATACGCCAATACTCCCCAAAATTTCAGAGATAGGTACAATTTATGCCTGGAGGAAACATTGATGAATATAAAATATAATAATCCTAAGAAACTACTTAATCAGCGGAATGAATTAATATTTAAATGTAGACACAAAAATAAATATAAAATAGTCAAGATAAATCCCGATTGTGATTTGAATTAGCGTAAATTATATTAATTTACATTAATTTAAAAAGTGTTTATTTTGGAAACATTCTGGAATGTACAGCTAATATCATTTTAGAGCAAAGTTTTTTTTTATATTTAAAATTTTTGTGTTTTTTATTTTCATTTTTATAATTATTATATTTATAGGTACATTTTAAAATTCTTTTTTTCTCGTTTTTTAAAGAATGAATATTATTATTATTATTATTATTATTATTAGCGTCTGAGAGAAATTTTGTTTGATATATATATATATTATTACGAATATATATATATATATTATTACGAATTTGTATTATTGATTATTGTAACTTTTTATAATTTTTATTATTATTATTATCTATTATTAGTATTACTATTATTTAATAGGTTTTTTAAGATTATATTTTAATTTTTTTATTTAGTTTTTCTTACAAGGATTATTATTTTATCTTTATTTAAAATAAATTACTACTGGTAGTTATATTGTAATTTATATTAGGATGTATGATTTATTATTTATTTTTCACCACAAATATACCCCATAATCGGTATATTTTAATTTGAGAGGAAATCCCATGTCGCGTTTCTAAGAATGAATATTAATTTAATAAACGTAAGGAAGTTTATTTTAAATTGATTTAAATTCTTTTCTATATTGCTCTAATTTTTAATTTCTTTCCTTTTATTTATTTCCCCCTCCCTCTTTTTAGGTTTATCTTTCTAACGTTTCATTTTTATTTTTTAATGATTTAATTATTTTAACTGAATTTAAAAAAAAAATTAATAAAAATTTTTTGGATACGAGTAAGAGTAGTTATTTTTTTAAAAATTTTATTGAAATTATTTTGCATAATTTAATTCCGTACCGTAAATATATCTCATTATATTTTAAATTAAATTTCAATGTTAAATTTCAATGCTAAATATTTTTTATTATTATTGTTTATTATTAGTATTAGTATTATTTAAGTTGTTTTTTTAAGATTATATTTTAATTTTTTATTTAGTTTTTCTTACTGGGAATTATTATTTTAACTTTATTTAAAATAAATTACTACCAGTGGTTACATTGTAATTTATACATTACATTGTATTATATGATTTATGATTTATTTTTCACCGCAAATACACTATAATTGGTATATTTTAATTTAAGAGGAAATCCGATGTTGCATTTCTAAGAATAAGTATTAGTGTCATAGACGTAGGTTTGATATAGGAAGTTTATTTTAAATTAATTTAAATTCTTTTCTATATTGTTCTCATTTTTTATCTCTTTCTTTTTATTTTCCCCCCTCCCTCTTTTTAGGTTTATCTTTCTAAGGTTACATTTTTATTTTTTAATGATTTAATTATTTTAACTGAATTTTTAAAAAATTAATAGGAATTTTTGGGATACTAGTAAGAGTAGTTATTTTTTCAAATTGTATTGAAATTATGTTGCACAATTCAATTTCGTACCGTAAATATATCCCATTATATTTTAAATTAAATTTCAATGTTAAATTTTTACATGTATGTTAATATCATATTACAGCTAAATTTTCCACGTAAGGTTAATATTAGTTTACAGCAAAAGCTTTTTATATTTTTTATTTTTATTTCTCTGTTTTTTATTTTTTATAATTATTATATGTTTAGGTATTTTTGTAATTTCTTTTGTCTACTTTTTTGATAGAATGAATATTATTATTATTATTACGTCTTAGAGAAGTTTTGTTTGATACATATATATATATATATAAATTCATATATACATAAATATATATATATATGTATATGTATATGTGTATATATGTATGTATACATATATTTGTTATCCCTTTATTGTTGTTATTTATTATTATTATTATTATTATTATTATTATTATTATTATTATTATTATCTTATTAGTGTTGCTGGTATTTAAGATATTTTTAAAGATTGTATTTTAATAATTTATATTTTTTTATTTTAACTATAGTTAGAATAAATTACTACTAGCGGTTATAATGTAATTTATGTTAGGATGTATGATTTATGATTTGTTTTTCACCGTCAATAATCCCCATAGTCGGTATATTTTAATTTAAGGGTAGATCCCTTGTCGCGTTTCTAAGAATGAATATAGACTAAACTATCGCCCGGTTCACACTCCACCCACGTCTATTGAACAGGTGAAGGGGCTCATCCCTTGTTCCCTGTTTAAAATGCGGTTTCAGGCTTTCTCTTTTCCAATCCTTTCACTTTTCTTTTTTTTTTTTTTTTTTCAATTGAGAGTAGATAGACTGAACTATCGCCCGGTTCACACTCCACCCACGTCTATTGAACAGGTGTAGAGGCTCATCCCTTGTTCCTTTTTAGGATGTGGTTTTCGGCTTTCTCTTTTCCAATCCTTTCACTTTTCTTTTTTTTAATTTTTTTTTCAATTGAGAGTAGATTGACTAAACTATCGCCCGCTTCACACTCCACCCACGTCTATTGAACAGGTGTAGAGGTTCATCTCTTGTTCCCTGTTTAGGATGTGGTTTTCGGCTTTCTCTTTTCCAATCTTTTCACTCTTACGTAGCCCCCTGCACATCAGTGGCGTTACCACCTTGCTCGGGGTGATATGATTAAAAAATAAAAGAAAAGAAAAAGAGTATTATATACGTCGGTTTCGATCTAGCGTTTTTTAATTATTTTAAAATCCATTCTATCGTGATTTCTTCCTTTTTCTTTCCTTTTTTTGTGGTTTTCCCCCCTTCTGTTAGGTTTATCTAATTTTTCCTGTTTCTATATTTATATTTTTGAATTTTAGTATTTTTAATTATTTTAGTAATATTTTTTAAATTAGCACTAATTTTTAAAATAATAGTAAGAGTAGTTATTTTTTCAAATTGTATTAAAATTATGATGTACAATTTATTTCTGTACCGTAAATATATCCCAGTATATTTGAAATTAAATTTCATAGTTAAAATTTTCCATGTTTTTCTAAGAGAACAGTTAGGTAGCTTCAGACGCTATTAGGATAAATAGAGTCAACACTTATTTCTCGAGATACTGTATTTCCTTTTATTGTATCTCTTTGTCCTTTCTTTTTCTCTTCTTGCTTTACATTCAGTTTTTTCTGCTTCCCCTTTTTTCTTTTTTTCTTTCTTTTTTTTTCTCTTTTTTCTCTTCTTTACATTAATCAATCGTCTACCTTTTCTTTTTCCTTGCCTTTCTTTTTCTTTGGGGTTCTTTTCGAAAGAGCGAGAAATTTTCGTAAATAACCGTTACAGATGTCTATTCTAAAATGGACATGTGAGCGTCTACGTAAAATATAAAAAAAGAAAATAATTTTTTTTTGGGTGGGGTTGGAATTTTGAGAACCAACTGTTGTACAATTTAGGTCTGACGAGCCGCGATAATAACATCAGGACGCGGTGAAATATATATTACCCATTGTAATAATCTAAAATGTTTTATAAATTATATTACTCTGTTAAATTACATAAATGAATTTAACATTGATTTCTCTTGAGTTCGTCTCTATCGGAATTTACCTGGATTGTATACCAAGTGTGCTACGTTATATATATATATATATATATATATTAGTATTGTGAGTGAAATTTGGTAGAATGAATCCTTTGGGAATAGTTGATGTGCTAGTACGAAGCGACAAGTGATTCTGACCGAGAGTTTAATTGTGCAGGATAATTCTCCCAGAAATTGTAACTAAGGTCTGTCCTACATAGTTTTTGTATAAACCACAGGTGGGCTCTCTAGTTGTCTTTTTTATCGTATCACCCCGAGCAAGGCGGTAACGTCACTGGTGTGCAGGGGGCTACATAAGAGTAAAAATATTAAGTAGAAGAGAGTGACGAGAAAGACGAACCAGTTAGAAAGGAGCAAGAGAAGGATGGGAATACAGGTGTGATGACAGTTGTAAAGGTGGAGAGAAAGGAAAGGATATACAGGGTGATGAAGAAAGAACTAGAATCAAATGATTAAGAGATGAGTATTGACATTGCATTTAAATTCCAGGAAAGCAAGAATAAGGAAGCGAGTTCCACAGGCTGGAAGTGTGGGAGAAGCTATAGGAGTAGAATTGTCGTCTGCATTAACTGTGAATGGGTGGGACCCAGTTGCCAATCTGGTTGCACGAGTAAACACCTGTTGCAGAGGCACCAGTGACTTAAGTTCGTTGGGGCAGAAGCCATGAAAGTATTTATAGAACAGACAAAGGGAGGCCACATCTCGTCGGTGGGAAAGGTGGCTGGATTCGAGCCGCCAGGTTAGTACCTATCACATTACTGATTCTCCTTTGGAGCCTGTCAAGAACACTGAGATGAACAGCAGGGGCGCCTGACCATATATGGCAGCAGTATTCCATGCACAGACGAGTGGTTGATTTGTATATATGCAGGATAGATTCAGGCGGAAAAAACATCCTGGCCCAACACAGTGACCCAACCTTCTTAGCAGTGGATTTAGCTATGGATTCGATGTAGTGGTTCCATTCGAGATCAGAAGAGAGGGTAAGGCCGAGGAGTGTATTGCTCTCAGGGAGACTCGCTTGGTCCATGTTTATGGGAGGCAGGAGAGGCTGCCTGTGATGATTGACAGACAACAGCTTGGTCTTAGATGCATTGAAATTGACAAACCACTTCTTACCCCAATTCACCACAGAATGTAGATCCCTCTCAAGGTCAGCAGCGAGATTATGTTTGTCCACCATGCCGGGTTTCTTACTGATGCGGGAGTAAATTGTGGTGTCATCTGCGTAGATGCCTACTTGACTCTTGATCTCGTCTGGGAGATAATTTATGAAAATAAGGAAGAGCGTCGAGCCTAGTATAAAGCCCTGAGGGACACCAGCGTTTGTACTGTCGGATGTAGAGGCATGCCCATTCAAAACGACCTTCATTTTGCAGTTATTTAAAAAAGATTGGATCAGATCACGCAAGCGTCCGGTAATACCGTAATCCCGTAGCTTGCATAGAAGGCCAGAGTGCCAAACCCTCTTAAAAGCCGGACTCCTCAAGGGACTGGAACATGTACATCGTAACGGTCGTTGTCTGCAACAAGGATTAGATAACCGTCCTAGAATACGATCAGTCCCTAATATAAAATATCTTAAATACTTTCATCCAGGTTTTTTTTTTTTTATTACTAAATGAAAGATCAGAAATAATGTACAGATATGATCACACAAAAGATAAATCTTAGGATCATACAAACCTCGATGAAAGTGTTTAAGAGACTTAAGTAACTCATCCATAATTTTGAAATTTTTGGTTGTTTAAAAACTCTAGTTGGGCGTTCGTAAAAATCCTTGTTGTACGTTTGAAAAACGTTGGAAAACAAGTTATTATAAATCGCCTGAAGATACCGAAAGGTTGAAACCTAGGTTAGGTTGTGTAAATAACTCATTTCCATATATATATATATATATATATATATATATATATATATATATACTCAGTTTTGATCTGAGATTTAGGACTGGATTGTTAAATAAAATTGTAAAAAATACATGTTTTCGTCTTTTTGCTTTGATAAAGTCCATCATAGGATGAAACTTGTAGGCGAGTTAAACGAATAAATTTTTCTTTTTTTTTTTAATCATCTCACCCCAAGCAAGGCATTCCACTGCCACTGTTGCGCATGGGGCTACATAGGGGAAGGTAAACAGAAGGAGTGGTTAGACATAGGGAATGTCAGGAGGAAGGTGACAGTTGAGTAAGGATAGCGAGGATGAGGGTTGGGCAGATGGGAAGAGTGTTTGATAGAATGGGAGCAGGTTAGTGTGTTAGGAGGTGTCTATTGACCTTACATTTAAACTCCTGGAGATTGTATCCGTCGGGGAAGCAATCGTGTGGAAGAGAATTCCACAGTCGGGAAGTGTGAGGAAAGAAACTGTTGGAGTAGAAATATGTGGTCTGTAAATTAAATTAATTTACATTGAGTTCTCTGTTAGATCACTTGTAATATTTAAACGATAATTCTAGGATCCTCCTGGTAATATATATATATATATATATATATATATATATATATATATATATATATATATATTGAGAGGAAAACTCAATTACAGATAATGAAAAACACATATTTAAACGGTTATAAATCAAGCATATATATATATATATATATATATATATATATTGTAAATGTGTTATTATATGACTACACAAAAAATATCTTTTAGAACAATACTGTTCTTCTTTAGGTGATATTTTAAAATAAATTATAAAAATGATTTATTTAAAAAATATAGGATAAATTCAATGGTATTTTGAAAATTAAGTAGTGGTCGTTAGAGGAATTTAAATAATATGCTTGTAGGGATGTCAATATTGTTCATTCAAAAGTGAGAATTAGGTTGAACTATGGAGTTAAAAATCTGGGTCGCGAAAGGTTACAAAGTAGCATAAATGTCAAGACAGACACTTTTTAATTTTGTTTTGGTAAAATACATACTGGGACCATATATTATTTAAATGGGGAGACAATAATTTATCACAGCAGGTTGGATTTTATTTTATTTTTTTAAATTGATTTTGTACTACTTCATCAATTAAAGGGGCTGGATTGTTTAGGTTGGAATTAGTATTAATATTGTCAGATGAGCGTGTGTCTGTCCGAGTGAGTCCGTGCGTCATTCCTGGCTGAAAGGCACGGACTCATTCGGACAGATACACGCTCCTCTGCCATTCTGAAGATGAGATTTTGATCTCGAAATATTAATGAATAATCAATAGGCAATACCCAAAAACTTCTTTACCTTCCTTTATTTTACTAAACGCATTGTGACAGCCTTCAAAACCTTACCATACACCATATATATATATATATATATATATATATATATATATATATACGTGATTATGATTATACTAGTCTCGAAAACCTTCCTCGAAAACTATCGAACAAAGGAAAAATGGTTGTAAAAAAAAAAGAAAGAGCTTAGGGCATGGAAGTCAGTCAAAAGTGCTCAGCACGAAGCCCAAAGAAAAAACCTGACATGATTAACCGTCTAACAGAAAGCGCTCAATACAAAGGTAGAACAAACTAATGTGCCAGACGACCTACCTAGGTTTCTCCTAAACGGATCGATTTATGAGAAACCTAGGTAGATTCGTCTAGCTCATTAGGTGCTATATATATACTACCGACCATAAGTTTGGGACCACCTAAACATTTTTAGCAGAATCAAATTCGCCGAGTTCGTATTTTTTGTTATTCTTATGCAGATGTCAAGTAAAAAAATAAAAAGTATTCTTTTCAACTTTAAATTAAACATTTACTCAGTTTGCTACATGACTCCTCTTATTGTGATCAAGTTTTTGCCGAAAATTCAGATTTATTCAGATATTATAATTACGGTATAATTTATTCTTGTAAACCATATTACTACGGTATAAATGGCAAGGAAGAAACTGATTAGCATTGAAAAAAGTGCTCAGGTTGAAATTCTTTCGAAGGAAGGATATTTTGAAGGTGTTATCGCTAAAAAATTAAGCCTATCAAAAAATGGCGTGCATTATTGCCTTCAACGACTTCGTGAAACTGAGTTAAATATTGGCAGAAAAAGATTTGGTAGGCCTAGAGTAACATCTATTGTAGAGGATAGGCACTTGATCATATCTAGCAAGAGGAATAGAAGAAAAACCCTCCGGAATTAACAATTGAAATGAATTCTACTCGGCAACATCCAGTCTCTGTTACTACTGTTAAGAGATAACTTCATTCTGCTGGGCTTAAAGGCTGTGTAGCAGTTAAGAAACCACTATTAAAGAAGGAGAATAAGGGATGAAATTGATCGTACAGTTCGAAATGAACTTCCTAAAAATGAACAAATGTTATTTAAATGCTTATAGGATGCTTGGAAATGACTTTCACCAACTTATTTTTATAAGTTATTCGAAAGAACGCCAAGGATTTGCTCTGCAGTAATAAAGGCTCGTGGTGGTTTCTTTGATGAAAAAAAAAATGAATTAACTTTAATTAAATTTGAAATTACTCAATGTTAATTATGGTCTTAATTATTGTACAATCCTGAGT
>JBBBDQ010001254.1:6052500-6077500 GCA_037127315.1 Ascarosepion bandense
AATTATTTTGATTATAATTTTCTTTTAAACAAGCTCCTCCTTTTCCCCCGTTTTTTTGTCAGTAAACTTTTGTTTTTCCTGTGTCCAGCTTTATTATTAACAACAACGCCAACGAAGACCTTTGGAAAGTGTTGCCTAAAAAGGTTCCTCAGTTTCGCACAATGACATCAGTATTGTTTAAGGCAATTTGTTATTTCTGTGAGTACAGATAGATAGATAGATGAACAGACTGAAATAGATAGATAGATAGATAGATAGATAGATAGATGAACAGACTGAAATAGATAGATAGATAGATAGATAGATAGATAGATAGATGAACAGAGATAGATAGATAGATAGATAGATAGATAGATAGATAGATAGATAGATAGATAGATAGATAGATGAACAGACTGAAATAGATAGATAGATAGATAGATAGATAGATAGATAGATAGATAGATAATAAACCGATAGCGATAGATTGCTGGACGGAAAATGAATAGACTGTGATAGCTGGCTAGATTTGAATAGACTGAGATCGAAAGCTTGATTTGATTGTTATATATATATATATATATATATATATATATATATATATATTTTAATTCAGATACTTCAATCCAAGGGAAAAAAGCAGGAATGTAAATTCCAAAAAACCCGATCCTAATTAATATTAAAAATTTATTTTAATATTAAAAAATGATACAGGAAGAGAGCTCCATGTAATAAAATATTACAGAGCAAATATATATTAAAAAAGGATTAATTCAAAGATTCTTTGAATTAATCCTTTTTCAATATATATATATATATATATATATATATATATATATATATAAAGATTTTAATGAATAAATAAAAAGATAGATAGTTAGACAGGTAGCTAATAAACAGACTAATATAGATAAATAGGTAAATATGAAAAGATTTTACTGAATATGTATATATATATATATATATATATATATATATATATATAGATGATGTAAATATATTTATTTATGCATTTGGTCTACTTTTAGACCAAATGCATATTTATTTATGTATTTGATCTACTGATAGATATTATAAGATTGGTATGTTTAGAATGATATACAGACAGACAGACAGACAGACAGACAAACTGAAAATGAACAGATTGAGATAGATTGATAGAAAATTAATAGATTCTTATAGATAGATAGATATGAAAAGATAGATAGGTAATGTAAAATATATATTTGTGCATGTGGTCTACTTTTATGTCCTTATCTATCAATATGTCAGGTTATTTTTTGTGTATAAGTGACCGTTCTCTTACGAGTTCTTTTTTTTTTTTTTTTTTGCTTTTGATCGTTAACCAATACACAGCGCCCTCCTTGCAACCGTTATCAATGACGTACAATGAAAGGTAAACCGATATATTTCAAATCGGAATTAGCATTATGTTACGTGCATGGCTTCAATCAGCTTTGGTTATTCTGGATTTTGACCATATCCAACCCGATGCCTGCTGAGCCGTTGTCTGGAGACGATGTGAAGCACGCTTTAGGATCCGGCTATTGATGTCCTCACTCAGAAGAATGAAAGCGATTGACCAAGGAATCCACGGCGCTTGACCTCAATAGGTAGCACATGACATGTCCACCCGTTTTCCCTGCAGTCGAATAGCAAATTTTCTTTCGCTCGTGTGCCTCCTCATTGTTTTTCTCCCATGGAACCGTTAATTCTACTAGGAGGATACATCTCTTTGAATTGAACCGTGCTATAGTATCAGGGGTCTACGGCTATATCGTGTTGAATACACCGGTTCCCGTCCGATCACCGAAGTTAAGCAACATTGAGCTTGGTCAGTACTTAAATGGTTGACCATTTGGGAATACCAGGTGTTGTAAACGTAAGGACCAAGAATGATCCACCGGCCCTCCGAGTCTACGGCTATATCGTGTTGAATACACCGGTTCCCGTCCGATCACCGAAGTTAAGCAACATTGAGCTTGGTCAGTACTTAAATGGTTGACCATTTGGGAATACCAGGTGTGGTAAACGTAAGGACCAAGAATGATCCACCGGCCCTCCGAGTCTACGGCTATATCGTGTTGAATACACCGGTTCCCGTCCGATCACCGAAGTTAAGCAACATTGAGATTGGTCAGTACTTAAATGGTTGACCATTTGGGAATACCAGGTGTTGTAAACGTAAGGACCAAGAATGATCCACCGGCCCTCCGAGTCTACGGCTATATCGTGTTGAATACACCGGTTCCCGTCCGATCACCGAAGTTAAGCAACATTGAGATTGGTCAGTACTTAAATGGTTGACCATTTGGGAATACCAGGTGTTGTAAACGTAAGGACCAAGAATGATCCACCGGCCCTCCGAGTCTACGGCTATATCGTGTTGAATACACCGGTTCCCGTCCGATCACTGAAGTTAAGCAACATCGAGCCTGGTCAGTACTTAAATGGTTGACCATTTGGGAATACCAGGTCCTGTAAACGTAAGGACCAAGTATGGTCCACCTGTCCTCAAGATTTGGGAGTTGGGTGCAGGGCTAACAACCCTGCTCCGTAAAAAAAAGCAGTTTGTTACAGAAACAACAACAAAAAGTTGCTGCCCTATGCACCATCGGGGTGTGATGGATAAATGATGACAGTATCAGGGTGTGCGTCTCTCTGAATGATGTGTATCCGAAATTGCAGATGTGTTCTAAGATCAATTAACAACTTCCAATCATGTGCTTCACTCAATAGCTTCCCTGTGTCTCTTCTATAAATACTTTCACGGCTTCTGCTCCGATGAACTTAGATCACTGGTGACCCCTAAATACGAATTTGAACAAGATACTAGATTAGCAACTAGATCCCACCCTTTTACAGTGAAACCGATAAAATGCAACCGCAACTTCTACTCCAACAGTTTCTTTCCTCACACTTCCCGACTGTGGAATTCTCTTCCACACGATTGCTTCCCCGACGGCTACAATCTCCAGGAGTTTAAATGTAAGGTCAATAGACACCTCCTAACACACTAACCTGCTCCCATTCTATCAAACACTCTTCCCATCTGCCCAACCCTCATCCTCGGTATCCTTACTCAACTGTCACCTTCCTCCTGACATTCCCTATGTCTAACCACTCCTTCTCTTTACCTTCCCCTATGTAGCCCCATGCGCAATAGTGGCAGTGGAATGCCTTGCTTGGGGTGAGATGATTAAAAAAAAATAGCGTCTCATTGGGAGTTATTTGGGTCTTCTGCGCAATACTTTCATCCTTCTTGTTAAAACGGGTTTTAGATTCTCTGGCCGTTACAGGCTGTTTGTTGACTACTTATAAGTGTGTACCGACTAAGTCCATGGCCACACCCAGCACTTTGTTATGACCCATCGTGAACAACTGTAGTGATTGTGGGCATACAGAGAGCAAACGACATAAAGTGCCTCGATCCCATTGACACATTGGTTCTCAGTGTATCCCCATGATTTTTGGTTAGTCTCAATTGGTAAAAAGATCATAAATCTAGTTTTGCTAATGGCTGAATTGTAATCAGAGTATTCCATGATTGCTTCATCAGATCAATATTGCTCCATGTAGACCAAACTCATTGTTTGAATTTAGAAACAGCAGTAGCTGTTCGCTGTTCTTCCTCGAAATTCTTGATTTCTTCATTCCCGATGTCTAGGTATCCTTTTGAAGCCTATTTGGAGAAAAACTGGTTATAAGTGCTGTCCAGGCCAGCTCGATTGTTTCGGGTCACTCCTATAATAGATAAATATAAAATAATTTTAATGAATAGATAGATAGATAGATAGATAGATAGATAGATAGATAGATAGATATGAAGAGACTTAGATAGATAGATAGATAGATAGATAGATAGATATGAAGAGACTCAGATAGATAGAGAGATAGATAGATAGGGAAAAGACTCAGATAGATAGATAGATAGATAGATAGATAGATAGATAGATAGATAGATAGGAAAAGACTGAGATAGATAGATAGATAGATAGATAGATAGATAGATAGATAAGGAAAAGACTGAGATAGATAGATAGATAGATAGATAGATAGATAGATAGATAGATAGATAGATAGATGTGAAGAGACTCAGACCAACATCTGCATCATCACCGATCATATACATTATAGTAATATACAATCATTTTGTTTAAGCGTGTGTATGTATTTACTTTGGGGTTTGACCCCGAAGAATTCCTCGTGCTAACCAACTTTTTCTCTTTTTTTTCTTTTTTTCCCTTGACCCTATTCTTCTCTTGTCTGTTTTCCTTCCTTGATGTTTTACCTCTGTTTTTTAATTGTTTTTAAATATTTTTAGTTAATGTTTTACCTTTGTCATTTAAATGTAAATCATCTGCACAACCACACCAACATTGCCTGATGATGAGAACTTATCTCGAAATCTCGAAACAATAATTTTCATGTCGCAATGTAAAATTGATATATAACCATATATATATATATATATATATATATATATATATATATATATATATGCATATGCATATTTCGAAATGTATCTATCTCTTAATAACTGCAACATTCTGTTCATAATTTATCTTCATATTTACACATACATATATGTCAATTATGCACAAAGGTAAAATTATATGTAAATATATGTATATAAATGTGTCGATAGATAGATAGATAGATAGATAGATAGATAGATATGAAAGACTGAAATAGATAGATAGATAGATAGATAGATAGAGAGAGAGAGAGAGAGAGAGAGAGAGAGATCAATAGGAAAAAAGTGAATAGATAGATATAAACAGATTGAGATAGATAGATAGATAGATAGATATGGCCAAACCGATATAGATAAATACATTTATATAAATAGACCCAAAAATTAATCAGACAATGAAGTGCCATAGGTGATACACGCTCAGGCGATCATGTCATGAAAGAGACATGACTGACTGGGCAGAAGATGTTCCCGTAATAGGTTGCCATTTTCAGTTTCTGGGGTAGACTGATTGCAACCAAGGCCATAGAACATAATCTGTCCTGTTATTTAACCCTTAGCTGGAGGGGATAGACGAATTAATACCGTTTGCAAGAGTGAATGCAAGGAATTCAACAGGAATTCAAACTCGGCTCTCCGATTTCTCATTCCAAGTCGATTTCCACTTCACCACAAAATATATAGATAGATGGATAGATAGATATATATGAATAGACTGTTAGATATGAACAGACTAACATAAAATGCACCAACTGAGATTGTTTAATCCGTTGCATTCACTCACGCGCAGATACTTTTGTGGAAGGTATAAATCCATTCCGTTTCTCCCCCAGCTATGGGTTAAATATCAGGACGGATTAGGTTTTAAAGCCTTGCTTGGCAACCAGTCTACCCCAGAAACTCATGGCAACCTACTAGGGAAAAATCTCCAGCCCAGTCAGTCATGTCTCTTTCGAGACATAATCATCCAAGCGTGCATCACGCATGGCACTGAATGAGTTCGATTCCCGCTTGTTGCTATGCACATTCGGCCTTGTTCCACATCTAAGCTACGCTTGGAAAATCAATTTTAGGACAACTCGACGTTGTGCAATGGTTAGCAAGCTTTGAGTAATGAGTTCGATTCTCACTGGGTACCTTATACTGTCGACTTCTGAAAATTGTTCCTCCACGTCACATGAAAGCCACCAATTATTACTAGTGGGAAACCTCAGTTGATTATTATTGTTATTGTTAATAATAATAATAATAATAATAATAATAATAATAATAATAATATATAGAAAATATAAAATAATAATAGAATATATAAAGGTCTTGAAATTGAAATAGAAAAAATGTGGAAATTGAAACAGTTGTGCCAGTGATAGTAGGTTCACTTGGAAGGATCAAAAATGGAACAAAACAACACATTGAAAGAATCCCTGGAAACCCCAACTTAAGAGATATACAAAAAATTGTCTTATTAAGTACAGCCCACACACTAAGGAAAACTTTGTCTATGTAACGCTAGGGATGATGGGGAAGATAGAAAAAACATGAAATGGAACAATAACAACACGCCACGACCTGCCTTAGGTCTTCCGGCAGACTTGGTTGATAGTGCGACCATAGCAGAAATCGAAATATGATGAAAAATGACATAATAATAATAGTAATAATAATGAAGTATGTCTCTTTTTTGACATTGTTGACAAAGATTAATGAAAGTGATTCAGTCAGGTAAGTCCCGTATGTGATACACGCTCGGGTGACCATGTCTCGAAAGAGACTTGACAGACTGGGTTGAAGATTTTCCCGCAGTAGGTTGCTATTACTTTCTGCGGTAGACCGGACGCCAATCAAGGCTATAGAACCCAATCTGCCCTGTTATTTAACCCATAGCTGGAAGAAAGAAACGGATTAATACTGTTCCCAAGAGTGTTTGCAAGTAAGTGAATGCATCGTATTCAACTGAAATTCGAACTCGGCTAACCGATTTCTCGTTCCGAGCCGATATCCACTGCACCTCAACTAACACCCAATAAAAGTAACTACTAGGAGAGAATAAAACGCGTCGGGGATTTCGCACCTTTCTTTCCCAGATCATCGTGTTTACCACAAGGGTCTCGGTTATTCTTAGCTGAGATAAATTTAATGTTATGCAACGACACTATTTGCAAATGCGAAAACATATCGCTAGAAAGGCGATATTGTGTCAATAGACATCAAATAGATGCCATTCTTTCTAAGCCCTTCAGTCGTCATCATGGAGTTTGTCAAGACTGAACGAGGAGGCAGAAAGCTTTTATTTGAGGGATACGCCTATATTGTTGACGAAACTAGAGAATCTAAAAGTTATTGGAGGTGCGAACAACGAAAACTGCGACGCAAAACTGTCAAAAATCGATGATGTAATTAGCAGAACGCCTTCGGTGAACTCATATCCGCCAACACCTGGACAGATCGCCGACAATTAAAAAAAATTGGATGAGTGTTTGAACTTGGAAAGACTTAAAGCATCGACCAATTTTCCTGTTTGTGAATTGTCTGTCGGTGAACTGTCCGGCGACGAATTGCCTTTCGGCGAACTACCGGTACCATTCGTCACAATCTTGCTATGCTAAAATTTATGTTATGGAAAGCGAAGGCCAGGGACAGAATTGTTAGCGAGAAACTGGAGCGCCACGTGGGCGGGGCATTCTAACAATGATAGATCGCCTTTGTTTGGATTTTGAAACTGATGCCCCGGAAAGGGATATATATGTCAATCGAGGTAGCTAAGCGATTTAGGCAAATGTAACCGGGTAGAACAATAGGTATGTGGACGTAATGGACGGTACTCGTCGCATGCAGTATCCTAAGACGTAGGCGTAGTCAATAGACCTCTAGCGGTAAACTTATGGATGTAGACCTCTAGTAGTAGTGAACCTCTGGACGTAGACCAATTCACCCATTTCACCCCAATCAAGACAGAACTGCCACTGATGCGCAGGGGGTTACAGAAGAGGTGAGTGATGAGAAAGAGAAACAAATTACAAAGAATGAGTAAGAAAAAGATGAGAAGACAGGTGTGAAGAATACAGGTGTGAAGAATACAGGTGTGAAGAGGGTTGCATGAGAGTAGAATGGAAAGAAAGAAGAACATGATACAAGGTTTATCAGGGAAAGGATGTGAGTCAAGAAGATAAGAGATGGCAATTGACTTTGCATTTAAATTCTTGGAGATTGTAGCTTTCAGGGAAGCAAGTATACGGAAAGGAATTCCACAGGCGGGAAGTGCGTGCAAAGAAGCTGTTAGAGTAGACGTTGCGGTTACATTTGATAGGTTTTACTGTAAAAGGGTGGGATCTAGCTGCCAGTCTAGTAGCCCGAGTAAATTCATGCAGAGGGGGGCACCAGGGAATTCAGCTAATCAGAGCCGAAGCCGTGAAAGTATTTGTAGAAGAGATAAAGGGACGCTCCATGAAATAATAATAAAAGAATGTATTCTAAACATATTTCTTGGAGGAATTTTGTCTAAGGCCTCAGTTGCACTGCCATCATTGTGTTGTCGTTTTTGCACTCTACGCCTTTTTTGGAGAGTTTTCTACTCTAAAATAGGTAGTGTAGTTTTTCTGGCTCCTCACTCTCATAAAAATTTTCCCTTATTCTGGAAAAAAAAAATTGTGGAAGTGAACTGTATTGGTTTGCACTTGTAGTTAATGAAACCTGTGCAGTTTGAAGGGCGTTATTACTTTGTAAAACTGCTCAAGCAAACCTGTCAATAGATGAAGGATGAACACCAGTTCAAGTTCTTTCATTCCTTGCAGAAGATTTTGAACTTGTCATCTAGTATCAACCTTTTCAGTGACGTCATCATAGATGTGACTGGGTGCTTTAAGAATGTGTTCACAACTTTCACTGATGCCTGTAGTAGCTCTGGAATCTTGTGTCCGATAAATGTCGCAGGATTGTTGATTGGTGGCAAGAAGTTTTGCAGCACTGCCCACCGTCTTGAGGCGGAGAAAAATGAATAAAGCCCCAAAAATATTCACCACATCCACGCGAGAATCAACTCCAGCTCTTCCAATTAGATTTAGGAAATGTCCAGCAGAGTGAATAAATTTTGTAAGCATATTCTTCTCCAGATTTTTTTCTGTTGAACGCCATTATACTTCCAAGCTATGTTAGCTGCATTGTCATATGATTGACTCCTGTATTTACTAAAATCAATTGTCATATGACTGCTGCATTGTCATATGATTGCTACATTGTCATATGATTGATTGCTGCATTGTCATATGATTGACTCCTGTATTTACTAAAATCAATTGTCATCTGATTGCTGTATTGTCATATGATTGCTGCATTGTCATATGATTGACTCCTGTATTTATCAAAATCAATTGTCATATGACTGCTGCATTGTCATATGATTGCTGTATTGTCATATGATTGATTGCTGCATTGTCATATGATTGACTCCTGTATTTACTAAAATCAATTGTCATCTGATTGCTGCATTGTCATATGATTGCTGCATTGTTATATGATTGACTCCTGTATTTACCAAAATCAATTGTCATATGACTGCTGCATTGTCATATGATTGCTGCATTGTCATATGATTGACTCCTGTATTTACTAAAATCAATTGTCATATGATTGCTTCATTGTCACATGATTGCTGCATTGTCATCTGATTGACTCCTGTATTTACTAAAATCAATTGTCATCTGATTGCTGCATTGTCATATGATTGCTGCATTGTCATATGATTGACACCTGTATTTACTAAAATCAATTGTCATCTGATTGCTGCATTGTCATATGATTGCTGCATTGTCATATGATTGACTCCTGTATTTACCAAAATCAATTGTCATCTGATTGCTGCATTGTCATATGATTGCTGCATTATCATATGATTGACACCTGTATTTACTAAAATCAATTCTAAATTCTTCTACGAAGATCAGTATTAGTTCAGTTATTCTTTGACCTATGTAATTCTTCAGTTCCATAAATGCCAAAACATCGTTCAACTGGTATTCCATCAAATGGAAAAATATATCTAACAATTACAATGAGTTGATCAACATTGGACATATCAGGCGTTGAACAGACTGATACCCTAAAATACTCTGCTTCCTTGATATCTATTATTATTTCTTCAAGAAGGTTTCAGCCATTAGCTAGGTAACATCTTCACTTATGGTCTTGGATAGGTATTATAGATGTCAAGATCCTTTATTTTCTTACTGGTTTACGTGAGAATATAAGTTAGGATAAAACTTGGTAATCAATTCCAACAAACCGAGGACATTTCTAGTGTTTGGAAGCCGATGGTTTCATCATCTCCTCATCAATGTTTTGCGAACTGGCAAATCACTATCATCACTCATTAAAGTACATGTCTCCAGTTTTCCTGTTCTGCTTCGATTAGTTCTTCAGACTTTGTTGCAAGGGTCTGACTACGTTTTCTTGTTTACCAGGTTAATATAGAGTCCATATGACGTCTTCAATTTTCAGAAGTCTTAATAATTGGAGTATCAGCCAGTCAGTTAAGTGCCATACGTGATACACGCTTGGGCGATCATGTCTCGAAAGAGACATGACTGACTGGACAGAAGATTTTCTATCCTGCTATTTAAACTAGAGCTGAAGGGAGAAGAGACGGATTGTATTAATAATTAGTAATTAGTGGGGGATCAGTTTATTACTTCATAACAATAGAAAACCGATCCCCTACTTTATGCCCAGTAAAAGCTTTACTTATGTTTCCACCTATTATGTTCATTCAGTCAGTTAAGTGCTATACGTGATACACGCTTGGGCGATCATGTCTCGAAAGAGACATGGCTGACTGGGCAGGAGATTTTCTATCCTGCTATTTAAACTATAGCTGAAGGGAGAAGAGACGGATTGTATTAATAATTAGTAATTAGTGGGGGATCAGTTTATTACTTAACAACAATAGAAAACCGATCCCCTACTTTATGCCCAGTAAAAGCTTTACTTATGTGTCCACCTATTATGTTCATTCTGTTAGTTGTCATACGTAATACATGCTTTTGGCGATCATGTCTCGAAAGAGACATGACTGACTGGACAGAAGATTTTCTATCCTGCTATTTAAACTAGAGCTGAAGGGAGAAGAGACGGATTGTATTAATAATTAGTAATTAGTGGGGGATCAGTTTATTACTTCATAACAATAGATAACGGATCCCCCACTTTATACACAGTAGAAGATTTACTTATGTTTCCAACTATTATCTTCATTCAGTCAGTTATGTACCATACGTGATACACGCTTGGGCGATCATGTCTCGAAAGAGACATGACTGACTGGGCAGAAGATTATCCCGCAGTAGTTTGCCATTGCTTTCTGCGGTAGACTGGTTGCCGACCAAGGCTATAGAACCCAGTCTGTCCTGTTATTTAGCCCATAACTGGAAGGAAGAGACGGATTAATACCTTTCCCAAGGGTATTTGCGGGTAAGTGAATACAATAGATTCGGCTGGAATTCGAACTCGGCTTCCCGGCTTCTCGTTCCGAGCCGATATCCACTGTACCACAACGCCCACATGCCTACATCATTCTTGACAATAAAACGAACAGAAGAGCAAACACTAGTCTCTGTACATTTGATGTGGGAAACTAAAGCTTCTGTGTCTGTGAATCTACTAGCATTTAGAATTACTGACAGATACTCATAGGTGTCACTGGTACTTGGATTTGAAAAGGTTCTTGGGTGCTGCTGGTACTTGGAGTTACTAAAAATGTTCCTGGGTGTCAGTGATACTAAGTGTTCCTGGGTGGCAAGTAATACATGTGAATCTTTGGCATCTGCTGTTGAACTTTGAACGATGTAATTGACTTTAAATGTTAGGAAAGCAACACACCTAGCGATAGACGGACAATCCATTAAAGGTAAAATCGCCGACGGTCAGTTCAGGACAATTTGTTGACACTTTAAGTCCTTTTCAAGTTCAAGCGCTCATCCAGTTTTTTTTTTTTTTTTTTTTTTTTTAGAAATGCAAAGTCAATACTTCCCCTCCAGAAATTTAAATGCAAAGTCAATACTCATCTACTAACCACTGGACTCTAGCTCTCTCCCCACCGCCATATAACCTTCCCTTTCTCTCCACCTATGTATCTGTCATCGCACCTGCTTTCTCAGATTTCTATTGTTCCTTTCTAACTAGTTTGTGCTCCTCACTCTTTTCTAATTAATCTTTTTACATTTATGTAACCCCCTGCACATCAGTGGCGTCTCCGCCTTGCTCAGGGTGAAATGATTAAAAAAAAAAAATTCTTTCTGAGCTCTTCACTCGTTATCACGGAGTTTGTCAAGACAGAACGAGGAGGCAGAAAGCTTTCGTTTGAGTGAATTGCCTATTTTGTTGACAAAACTAGAGAATCTAAAAATTACCGGAGGTGCGATCAACGAAAACTGTGCAAGGCAAAACTGACGACAGAAACGCCTTCGGAACATTCGTATCCACCAACACCTTGCCGACAGTTTATCATAAAAAATGTAAATGACACTTTCATCTCATTTTGACAGATATATTTACCCAAATTAAACAAAAATATTTTGAGATATTAAAAGTAAATTTATTCAATAAAATTGACATTGGCTTCAACCACGTCTTACAGACAAATTCGGAATCTCCTTCAGCTCTTCTAGACTGTTTTCTTGTTTAAGTTTGTGAATGTTGTCATAATCCTTGCTTTCCGTTCATTTTTGGTGTTACAAGGAGTTTTGTTGTTCCCTTCCGCCCCACGCATAAAAATCAAGGGTCTTAAATCGAAAATTGAGGTCGCAGATGTTGTCTAAGATCAAAGACTAAGTTTTCTTGCTTCTATGGCATAGTGCAGAGTCCTGTTGCCAGACATATGGCCTTCCAGAAGCTACCTTTTGACTAAGGGCAGAACATTCTTTCGAAGACCTTCAGTTGTCCTCACGAAGTTTGTCAAGTCAGAACGAGGGTGCAGAAAACTTTTAAAAGTTACTGGAGGTGCGATCAACGAAAACTGTGCAATGCAAAACTGACAACAATTGATGACGTAAGAAGCAGAAAGTTTTCGGAGCACTTGCGTCCACCAACAGTCCGTGGACAGTTTAAAAGAGTCGACCAATTGTCCAATCTGCGAACTGTCCGTCGTCGAACTGTCCGTCGACGAATTTTTCGACGAACTTTCCACACACACAAGTCAGACTGGGATTTATCATTAAACCTGATAGCCGCTAAACTTGAGATTTTCACCAATACAGAAATATTTTTAATATGTTATATTGTGTAAAAATTTATGCTGGATCGCTCATTGTCTTTCCTGATATTCAATGACGAGATTTTCTTGATAAAAAACAGCAACTGTTTTCACCATTTGCTCGTATCAAGTTACGTAGATGGAACAGATTTTTAAATTCATGGGTGTGCGTTGTGGCTAGGAATGAGAATCTGGAGAGCCGATTTCAAATTCTAGTCGGATTCGTTTCATTCACTTCCTTGGGAAAGGCATTAATCCATCTCTTTTCCCAGCTATGGGTTGAATAGCAGGACAGATTAAGTTCTATAGCCTTGGTTGGCGACCAACCTACAGGAGAAAATAATGACAACATACTGCGAGAAGATCTTCGGCCTCATCAGTCAGTCTCAAAAGTGTATCACATATGACAGTTAACTGACTGATATCAGAAAATTTTAAGTATATCAACCTGATTTCAGGTTAGTTTGAGTTTGAGTTTTGTTTTACGGTATATCAACCTCTGTGGGTTATTTAATGCCCCCCCCCCCCCAAAAAAAATGGTTGGGTTTTAAGATATTCTTTAAACTATTCGGTTATAGTGAGAAGGTTGATTTAGTAAGATTTTAGTGAAATTTTTTGTTTTTATTCTCTTTTATTTTAGAAAACCGAAAATGCCTCCTAGTTTTGTATTCAAAAATGTTTTGCTGTGAGTAATTTTTTTCCTTCAAAAATGTGTTATGGTAATCATTTTTTCTTCAAAAGTGTATATTTTTCTATAAAGTCTATTTTTATGTATATATTTCTATAAAAGTGCATTTTTATATTTGCATAGTGTTTTGACCCCAGTTAACTATTTGCCCATAGCTGGGACATTGATAGGTGCTACCACTCCGGGTCAGGATGGACCTGGGAACAACAGCAATTAAGAGGTGGTTCCATACTCCTCACAACCTCCCAATCAGAGGCATTGCTGCCGGATGCAGTTTACCGTCATGCCCAAGACACTTCAGGTTAGTATCATGTGCAATATGAGGCAAAATATTATGTGCAATCTAATATATATAAGATATATTTTAATACATTTATTAGATTTATAGGTTTTGGGTAATGAAATGCTACCCACTCCGGCGAACAGTGTTCTGTGCTTCAGTACACCTAATCACAATGTTAAATGGGGGATTGAAAATGATAAATATTTTGTAAGTACATATACGGTGAAAAAGGAAATGTTAGAAGCAAGAATTAAAGATAGATCTAAAAGTTCTTGGGGTTTCTCTCTGGTTCTTGTAAATAAAAAGGATTGCAGTTAGAGATTCTGCGTAGGTCTAAACAAAATTACTAAGACCACTAGATCTATTCAACTTTTATAATGGGACCATTCTGAAAGCTCTAGAAGTCATGCCAGGATTCATCATTGGCGGGCACAATCTGAACAATATAAAATACACAGACGATAGCAGTGCTGATAACAGACACGGAAAGTAAACTACATGACCTCCTACAGCAGCGATTCCAAAACTAGGGGAAATTTTCCCTGGGGGGAAATTTGAAGCTACCAGAGGAGAAATAATTACACTACCTACTAAATAAAAATATCTGATTAATTCTCTCATGTCTGAGAGAGAGAGAGAGAGAGAGAGAGAGAGAGAGAGAGAGAGAGAGAGAGAGAGTAGAAGAGTAAACAAAAGTCCTTTTATTTGGTACTAATCGCTCTCTATGGCTATGTTTAGTTGTTACTAACTGCTCTCTATCCACTTTACTTTGTAACTATAATTTTATCAGTATATTTGTACATCTGAAAAATAAATTAATAAATAGTCTCCGTGTGTTTTAACTGCTCTTTCTCTCATACACAAGAAGTGGGGAAATCTGGATGGTTGTAAGGGGGAAATGACAGAAAAAAGTTTGGGAACCACTGTCCTACATGAAGTAGTTATAGAAAACGGAAGAAAAGAACTACGTATAAACCACAGAAAAAACTGAATACAAGGTAATCAGTAAAAAAAATGGAGCCCAAAATGACAATTACAGGTAAGAGATACTAAAATCAAGCAGGTACAGAAATCTAAATATCTGGGGCGTGTTCTAACAGAAGACGGAAAGTGCGACACGGAGATCCGAAGGCGTATTGGCATGGCCAATGATGCATTCCAGAAGCTGAGTAAGGTATTGAGAGACAGGACAATTTCGCTGAAACCAAAGAAGAGAGTACTTCAATATGGCACCGAGTGCTGGACAATGTCATCAAAGATGAAGGAAAGATTTGAAGCAACCAAAGTGTGGTTCTACAGAAGGATGCTGAGGATACCATGGATAGAACATGAGCAGCGATTAATTTTTGAAGAGGATGAACGCGAAAATGATACTGATATTTAATACCAGGAAAAGATAGCTGAAGTTTCTAGGGCAAGTAGTGAGGATAGAGGGCTTGGAAAATTTGATGCTCACGAGAAGGATAAAGGGAAGGAGAGACAATGGAAAGCAAGGCGTGACATACTTGATGGACTTAAGTAGATGGATGTCAGAGTAAGGGTTGAGTGGGATAACAGGAGAAGAGGTGTTAAGAGCTACAAAGGATAGGGAGATGTGGAAAGGCCATGATCGCCTACGTCTTGAGGTACAGAGTACATAGAAAAAGCAATTATGAAGAAAAAAGAAGACGACTCTAAAGAAGATGATGAAGAAGAAGAAGAAGAAGAAGAAGAAGAAGATGACGACTCTGAAGAAGAAGAAACGAAAACTATGAAAAAAAGAATACGACTCTAAAGAAGAAGAAGTAGAAGAATAAGAATAAGAATAAGAATAAAAAGAAGACTATGAAAAAAAGAAGAAGGTGACTCTGAAGAAGAAAAAGAAGAAGAAGTAGTCTATGAAGAAAAAGAAGAAGACGGCACTGAAAAAAAAGAAGACTATGAAGAAAAAGAAGAAAGCGTCTCTGAAGAAGAAAAAGAAGAAGAAAAAGAAAGGAGAAGACTATGAAGAAATAGAAGACGACTCCGAAGAAGAAGAAGAAGAAGAAGAAGAAGAAGAAGAAGAAGAAAAAGACTATAAAAAAGAAGACGATTCTGAAGAAGAAAAAGAAGTAGAAGCAGAAGAAAAAGAAGACTATGAAAAAAAGAAGACGTCGACTCTGAAGAAGAAGAAGAAGAAGAAGAAGAAGAAGAAGAAGAAGAAGAAGAAGAAGAAGATAATTTGAAATATTTTAAAACGAAACTACATTCTGGCATTTAAGAATAATTGTGCTAATTAATCTTAAGAGATAAAAGCATTGGAAAAATTGTTTCATGTGAACACAGTGGACAACGGACACTCCCAACCAGAACGCACGCACGCACGCACGCACGCACGCACGCACGCACGCACGCACGCACTCGTAAGCATGAACTCTGAACTGAAGACAGATACAAAGAAATTCTTGTTAAAAATAAAAAAGTGCATGACCAATTCTTTGGTTTACAAAAAAGCAAACGGAAAAGACATTTCCAAATATCCTTGCACCTTTGTGCAGACGAATCAAAAAAAAAAAAAAAAAAGTTATTGTCATTTTTGCAGCTTTGAACAATTTCAATTTGCGTTTCTGCAACAAGTGTCATTAAGAATAACACGCCATGTCGCATGGGAATGACCCAAATCTCAAGAAATCGACTCTAACACCCGGTCAAATCCGGGGTGGGTGCCCATCCCTTATACATTTATGCAAGTGTCGGTACGAATGATTATTATCATGTTTTATATTGTAGTTCTTTCTGTTAGAGTTTATTTGCTGTTATAACATATATTCGGAAAGTATCTTTTGTTATGTTGTATAATATTTCTTTTGACTCGTGTATATGGCGCTATGCGGTGTGCGGTGTGTGTTGCAGTCAATATCGACTCGGAACGTGAAATGGGAGAGCCGAGTTCGAATTCCAGCTGAATTCGTTGCATTCACTTACGCACTAATACTTTTGAGAAAGGTATTAATCTGTTGCTTCTTCCATCATCTATGGGTTACATAGCAGGACAGATTGGTTTCTATAGCCTTGGTTGGCAACCCATCTACCACAGAAAGTAATAGCAACCTAGTGTGGAAAAAATCTTCTGCCCCGTCAGTCATGTCTCTTTCGAGACATGATCACCCTAGCGTGTATCACGTATGGCCCTTAACTGACTGATTGATATGGCGTTGGTTCTGGAGGTATAGCCGCAGATGTACTAATAAGCTAAAAGTCACTTTGCAATGATTTAAAATGCATATTACAATGCATTTTGGAAAAGAAAAAAAAAGAAAAAAAGGCGAGAGAAATGTTACAGAATGCGAAGTCCAGGGACAGAATGGTCAGCGCTTGGCCGGAGTATCACGTGGGTGGGACATTCTGACAGTGGTAGTTTGCCTTTAGTTTGGTTCTGAATATAAGTTCAAAAAAGGCGCGATTTCCATAAAGGGTCTCAAGAATTCTGAAGTGTCAATATGCCTCCCACACCCTGCTTTGCGACCGGCTAAGTCCCTTCTCCCGTAAGAAGGCTCTGGGCTTAACGTGCGACATGCGTTCTTAATAAAGTGCGTTCTTAATAAAATGAATACCAAAAAAAAAAAAAAAGAAAAAAAAAGACCCTTTTTGTTGATATCGTTTCGTGAGGATCCAGAGACGATACAGAACGCAACATATGTTACCTGAATGGCTGTAGAAGTAAACGTAATCGAAAAAAATGATATATATATATATATATATATATATATATATATATATATATAGAGAGAGAGAGAGAGAGAGAGAGAGAGAAGGTGTTGATTGTTCTAAATGCCGTTTAGATGTGGCACAATGCCGAAAGTATGGGGTACCCAGCGAGAATCGAACTTACTACTCAGCTGTAATAGCTTCTAATACGATAAGCTTGCTAGCCATTAGACCGCCTAATATATAGAGAGAGAGACAGAGAGAATGAGAAAAGATAGTAAGAAATAGAGGGAGAAAGTATATGAGGAGAGTGATAAAATGGAATCATGTAGGAGGGAGAAGAAGAAGAAGAAGAAGAAGAAGAAGAAGAAGAAGAAGAAAAAGAAGAAGAAGACTATGAATAGGAAGAATACGACTTTGAAGAAGAAGGCTGAAGAAAAAGAAGACGACTCTGAAGAAGAAGAAGAAGAAGAAGAAGAAGAAGAAGAAGAAGAAGAAGAAGAAGAAGAAGAAGAAGACTCGGAATAATAATAATAATAATAATAATAATAATAATAATAAGAAGAAGACTATGAAGAAGAGAAGACAACTCTGAAGAAGAAGAAAACTATGAAGAAAAAGAAGGCGACTCAGAAGAAGAAGAAGAAGAAGAAGAAGAAAAAGATGAAGACTATGAAGAAAAGAAAACGATTCTGAAGAAGAAGATTATGAAAAAGAAGACGACGACACTGAAGAAGAAGAAGAAGAAGAAGAAGAAGAAGAAGAAGAAGAAGAAGAAGAAGAAGTGGACAACGGAAGAAGACTATGAAGAAAAAGAAGACGACTCTGAAGAAGCAGAAAAAGAAGAAGAAGAAGGTAAGAGTGAATATTTGGAGAATGGAAGAAAGAGAAATATTATAAATGGTAAAAAGAAAACAACACTAAAATAAAAGAACAATTGAAGTCCGAAGAAGTTTTAAAAAATATAATATTGGAAAATGGATAGGATAGAAAGAAAAAAAGAATGATTAATGAAAAACGAGAAGCAGGAACGAGAAAGAAAGAAAGAAAGAAGCTACAGTAGGAGGAGGAGGAGTCGTAAAAAAAAAAGAAAGATGGAGTAGTAGAAATCGTTGTTGCTAACAAGAGAGGAAGGAGATGAAGTGAAGGAGGTAGAGTAGGAGGAACAGGAAGAGTAGGAGTATCAGGAAGTGGGAGAACAAAAATTAACAAAAAAAAAACAAAACAAAACAATAAAGACAGAAATAAAAGTGGGAGGGGCTTTTGGAAGATGACCTGCACATGTACAACGCGTTCAGGTCGGGATATGTTACGAGGCGGAAAAGACAATGGCGCATCTCATTGGTGTTGAGCTTGCATGGAGCGAAAAAAAGGCGGGAAGAGGGGGGTGAAAAAGAGAGAAAGAGAGAAAGAATAGGTTTTGGTTAGGAGAGAATGGCTAGAGAGAGAGAGAGAGGGAGAGAGAGAGAAGTAATAGTGGTAGGAGGATTGACTAATATTGATGAAATAAACATCAACAATACATAGACATATGAGTGGGACGAGAAATTACAAAAGGATCTAGTTGCTTTCCATACGAAAGCATGTGGAGAGAGAAAGATAGAAAGAGGGATAGAGGGCGAGAAAGAAAGAGAGAGAGAGAGAGAGAGAGAGTGAGAAAGAGTACGAAAGAGATTAAGAGTTACAGAGAGAGATAGGAAGAGAGAGGAAGAGATGGAGAGAAAGAGAGGGAGAAAAAGAAAGAGATTAAGAGTGACACAAAGAGAGAGAAAGAGAAAGAGAGAGAGAGAGAGATGGAGAGAAATAGCTGAAGAGAAAGAAAGAGATTGAGAGTGTCAGAGAAAGAAATAGAGGGATAGAGAGAAAGGGAGGGAGAGAAAGCGCGGAAGAGAAAGAGCTAAAGAGATTAAAGAGAGAGAGAGAGAGAGAGAGGGGGAGAGAAAGAGAAGGAGAGAAAGAGAGGAAAAGAAAGAAAGAGATTGAAAGTGACACAGAGAAATAGAAGAAGAGGGAGAAAGAGGAAGTGAATGAAAGTGATGGAGAGTGACACAGAGAGAAATAGAAAGAGGCAAAGAGAGTTAGAGAGGGAGGGTGAAAGAGAAAGAGAAAAAGAAAGATAGGGAATGTGTGAGAAAGAGATACTGAGGGTGAAAGAGAACGAAAGAGTGAGAAAGAGATAGAGAGAGAACAAGAAAGATATGGACAATACGATACAGTGTGACGTGTATCAATAGGAGTTACAATTGCATAGAGTGTAACATACGAACAAAGAACGATAAATGCGGAGAGAGAGGGGGAGAGAGGGGGAGAGAGGGGGGAGAGAGGGGGGAGAGAGAGGGGGAGAGGGAGAGAGAGATTACGAATTCAATAAGACAGGTATAAATAAAGGAGACAGATTCAAAGAAAAAGGGGAAAGGAAACAAGGGAGACAGATAAGAACAGAATGAAATAGATACAAAAAAAAGGCGACATATACGAACAAAGGGCACCAGTTACGACCAGAATGAGATAGATACGAACAAAGGGTGACAGAAGACGACGACTCTGAAGAAGAAGAAAAAGACTATGAAGAAAAAGGAGACGACTCTGAAGAAGAAGAAGAAGAAGAAGAAGAAGAGAAAGAAGAAGACTATAAAAAAGACGACTCTGAAGAAGAAGAAGAAGAAGAGAAAGAAGATCATAAAAAAGAAGACGATTCTGAAGAAAAAGAAGAGAAAGAAGAAGATTATGAAGAAAAAGAAGACGACGACTCTGAAGAAGAAGAAGAAGAAGAAGAAGAAGAAGAAGAAGAAGAAGAAGAAGAAGAAGACTATAAAGAAACAGGGAGATTGATACAAATAGAGGGTGACATAGTGTGAGGTAAACACGAACAAAGGATAACCTAGACAAACAGAACGAAATAGATTAGAAAAAGGGTGATAGATACGAATAGAGAGAGGTATATATGAACTCGGAACGAGAAATCGGGGTGCTGAGTTCGAATTCTAGTTGAATTCCTTGCATTCACTTAAGCCCAAATAACCTTGGGAAAGCTATTAATCCGTCTCTTCCCTCAAGTTAAATAATAGGACAGTATGGGTTCTATAGCCTTGGCTGGCAACCTGTTTACCGCAGAAAGTAATGGCAACCTACTGTGGGATAATCTTCTGCCTAGTTAGTCATGTCTCTTTGGAGACATGATTGGCCAAGCGTGTACCACGTATGGCACTTAACTGACTGATATATGGAACGGATGTGACTTGTGGTTGGTGTAGTGAATATCGGCTCGGGACGCGAAATTGGAAACCCGAGGTCGAATTCCGGTTGAATTTGTTGCATTCACTTACGCACAAATAACCTTGAAAACTGTCTTTATCCGTTACTCCTCTCCCCACCTATGGTTAAAATAGCAGGACAGATTGGGTTCTATAGCCTTAAAGATTTATTTTGCTTTTACGCTTGTCGTTATTTCCGGAATGAGGATTTTATAAGCGCAGCTTTGATGTGATTCAAAGTCGAAAGTATCGAGCACCCAGTGAGGTCTGAACTCACTACTCTGGGGTAACTGATCTAGCGAGACAAGTTTGCTTGCAATTGTACCATGTCTAAGTGGCCAAATAATTTTCTAAACGTTGATTACATGTGACTCAAGACGGAAATTATTGAAGCCAAGAAGAGAAAGAACGAAGGTTACATGTGACTTAAGGCGGAAATTATTGAAGCCAAGAAGAAAATGTTTGAAGCCAAGGGGACAAAGTTTAATGTCACGCGGATAACTTTTAATGCGAAAAGGGCAAAGTTTGAAGCCAAGAGAACGACGCTTACGTGTGGCTTAAGGCAGAAATTATTGAAATCAAAAAGAGAAAGTTTGAGGCCAAGGGGACAAAGTTTAATGCCACGAGGACAACTTTTAATGCAAACAGGACAATGTTTGAGTCCAAGAGAAGGAAATTTAATGCCCAGAAGTTCCATGCCAAGAGGATAATCTTTGAGACCAAGGCGACAATGTTTGATGCCAAGAGAATAAATTTTGATAACAAGAAAATAAAGTTAGCTTTCTGTTTACTCCCCTCTTTTTTTTTACCAACGTTCATGCCTTTTTAATCTTCACATACACCCTTATAACTTCTAGGATACCCTACTTTTGAAAGAAATATTATTATTTTCTTCTTTACTGGCACAAGTTAAAATAGATTATGGTGCGTCAATCTTTTGAAAGGGGAGGACCTGCTTATAAAAAAAAAACAATATTAAGAATAAGAATATTTGTTTCTGCGTAAGATTGAGCCCCGAGCACTGGCCCCTAATACAGACATTCAAGAGCCGAATGGCAAAAAGTTTCCCTGTCCCCAACAACCATGCGGAGAGAGAGAGAGAGAGAGAGAGAGAGAGAGAGAGAGAGAGAGAGAGAATATCCGATGATCAAAACAAGTGTGACCGATGGATATGAACATGTTGAGATATATCAATACGAGAGAGAAAGAGAGGGAGAGAGAGAGAGAGAAGAAGAGAGAGAAAGAGAAAGAGAGGGAGAGAGATAGGGTTAGGGTTAAGGTTAACATTTATTTATCTCCATACAAATTTCCGAACCCACACCTTTTAAGACCAATAATAATATTGATTTAATAATATTGATCCTGCAAATGATTTTTTCCGACCCACTCCTTTATTAAGGACTCCCCAAAATTTAAAACCCTGCCGATTATAAAGTTTTCTCCGGTTGTGTTACGCGTATAAGAATAAATATATACGAACAGACGTAGGCAAATCTCTCTCTTTATATATATATATATATATATATATATATATATATATATATATATATATATATATATATTATTATTATTATTATTATTATTATTATTATTATTACTTTAGAACATGTACAAACTACAGACTATTACAAAATTGTACATTTTGTTTCGACATTGAAAGAACAATATCTCATCAGATGGTGAATAATGAGGATAATTACGTACAATTTTGTAATAGTTTGTAGTTTGCACGTTTTAAAGTAATAATTAATAATAAATATTCATTGTTGTGGTACAGTGGATATCGGCTCGGAACGAGAAACCGGGGAGCCGAGTTCGAATTCCAGTTGAATCCATTGTATTCACTTACGCGCAAATGCCCTTGGGAAAGGTATTAATCCGTCTCTTCCTTCCAGTTATGGGTTAGAATAGCAGGACAGACTGGGTTCTATAGCCTTGGTCGGCAACCAGTCTACCGCAGAAAGCAATGGCAAACTACTGCGGGATAATCTTCTGCCCAGTCAGTCATGTCTCTTTCAAGACTTGATCGCCCAAGCGTGTATCACGTATGGCACTTACTGACTGACTGTATTAAATTAATGTTTTGAACATTGCAATTATTGTCTTCGTTCCTTATTCATTTTTTTGTGTGCATATATATATATATATATATATATATATATATATATATATATAATGTGATATGCTGCATATATATATATATATATAGAGAGAGAGAGAGAGAGAGATGCAGTATATATATATATATATATATATATATATATATATACTGCATCTCTCTATATATAATAGGCAGCATATTTTAATTCAAGCATGTTTCACTGAATAATACAGATACATTATGTTTTAATAAATATATAATTTTGAAATAATTATAACAAAACGCATTCACGCGTGATTTTTATTTTATTTTTTTAATCAACATCACAAGGAGATGCAGATTCTATAACACTTACAATAAATTTACACCTGAGGATGATCTTAAGAAAGATCGAAAGTACTTGGGTAGGAAAAAACTACGACGCCTTTCTTGATGCTTATCATCAAGAATCTGATGAGAGAACAGGAAAGGGCCAGTATATAAATAAAGAGGCATAATACGTCTATTTTATTGCCGATTTAACGAACGCACAAAAAATTTGAGTAGGTGTAGGGAGTACGCGGAAAACGTTCACGTCAATATAACATGTTTTTGATTGTATTTATCTCAATTTTTTTTTATTTCTTTCTTTCGTCCTTCTTTTATTTCTTCCTTTCTTAGCGATGACCTCCTTCCTTTCTTTCTTTCTTTCTTTCTTTCTTTCGTTCTTTCTTTCCTTCTCCTTTCTTTTCCTTCTCTCTTTTTATTTCTGCTGTTTTAGTACAATTTTTCTTGTCTTTTTATCTACTTTTTGCGTCAATTCTGCTTTCTTATTTTTTCCTTTCTTCTTTCATTTCTTCATTTCTTAGCTGTGTCCTTCTTTCTTTCTTTCTTTCTTTCTTTCTTTTTTTCCTTCCATCTTTTTTATTTCTGTAGTTTTTAGTACAATTTTTGTCGTTTTTTGCATCAGTTCTACTTTCTTACCTTTTTTCTTTCCTTCTTTTATTTCTTCCTTTCTTAGCGATGACCTTCTTCCTTTCTTTCTTTCGTTCTTTCTTTTCTTCTCCTTTCTTTTCCTTCTCTCTTTTTATTTCTGTTGTTTTTGGTACAATTTTTGTCGTTTTTATTTTTTGCATCAGTTCTACTTTCCTACCTTTTCCTTTTCTTCTTTTATTTCTTACTTTCTTAGCTGTTTCCCTCTTTCTTTCTTTCTTTCTTTCTTTCTTCTTTTCCTACTTTATTTTTTCCTTCTCTCCTTTTAATTTTTAATGTTTTAGTAAAATTTTCTCGTCTTTTTATCTACTTTTTGCGTTAATTCTGCTTTCTTATTTTTTTCCTTTCTTCTTTTATTTCTTCATTTCTTAGCTGTTTCCCTCTTTCTTTCTTTCTTTCTTTCTTTTTTTCTTTCTTTCTTTTTTTCTTTCTTATTCGATTTTCGTTTTTCTACCTTTCTATATTTCTATCCTTTCCTCAGCACTCTCTTTTTACGCGCTCTTTCTATCTAAATCCCTCATTCCTTTTCTTTCTTTCTTTCTTTGTTTCAATTTGTCTTCTCTTTCTTCCTTTCGTTCTTCATTTACCACATTTTTCTTTCTTTCTTTCTTTCTTTCTTATTCGATTTTCGTTTTTCTACCTTTCTATATTTCTATCCTTTCCTTAGCACTCTCTTTTTACGCGCTCTTTCTATCTAAATCCCTCATTCCTTTTCTTTCTTTCTTTCTTTCTTTCTTTCTTTTCTCCCTTTTCTTTGTTTCAATTTGTCTTCTCTTTCTTCCTTTCGTTCTTCATTTATCACATTTTTCTTTCTTTCTTTCTTTCTTTCTTTCTTTCTTCTTTTCCTACTTTATTTTTCCTTCTCTCCTTTTAATTTTTAATGTTTTAGTAAAATTTTCTCGTCTTTTTATCTACTTTTTGCGTTAATTCTACTTTCCCAACTTTTTTCCTTTTACTTTTGTTTCTTCCTTTCTAAGCTTGTATATTTTGGGATGTTTTTTCCTTCCTTTTTTTTCTTTTGTTCTTTCTTTTGTTCTTTCTTTTTTTACTTCCCTCCTTTTTATTTCTGTTGTTTTTAATACAATTTTTCTATCTTTTGCGTTCATTTCAATTTCCTACCTTTTTTCATTCCTTTTTTATTTCTTTCTTTCTTTCATTCATCTTTTTTGTTTTACTTCATTTTTTTCCTGTTGTTTTTAAGTGTGTCTTTCTTTCTTTCTTTCTTCTTTTCTTTCTCTCCTTTTTATTGTTTTAATACAATTTTCCACGTCTATTTATCTGTCTTTTGCGTTAATTCTAATATTCTACCTTTTTCCTTTCTTTTATTTTTTCCTTTCT
>JBBBDQ010001254.1:6082500-6157500 GCA_037127315.1 Ascarosepion bandense
TCCTGGCTACCTTGTAAAATTTTGCAAAGTAATAATAACAAAAGAATCATTCCATTTTCACTTAGAATTATCCACTTGGCAATATATTACAAAAATAGTATTAAATACATAATTTTAAAAAATGGATTGGCCTAATATTTATGGCTGGTAGTGTGTATATATATATATATATATAAGTAGACCAAATACATAAATAAATATATTTATATTATCTATGTATCTATCTATGTATCTATCTATCTATGTATATATATATATATATATATATATATATATATATATATATATATTAAAAAAGGATTAATTCAAAGATGTTGAACATTCAAGATCTTTGAATTAATCCTTTTTTAATATATATTTGCTCTGTAAAATCTGTTTTTAATATTAAAATAAAATTTTTAATATTAATTAGGATCGGGTTTTTGGAATTTACCTCCCTGCTTTTTTCCCTTGGATTGAAGTATCTGAATTAATATATATATATATATATATATATATATATATTCAGTCAAATCTTTTCATATTTACCTATTTATCTATATTAATCTGTTTATTAGGTACCTGTCTAACTATCTATCTTTTTATCTATTCATTAAAATCTTTATATATATATATATATATATATATATATATATATATATATATATATATCGCCTGACGGAACTAAAAAGGTCAAAACCAAGGTATCGTAACTGGCTAATCTAAAAACCTAAATGCTCTACATGCTGTTTATCTTCAAAAATCTATTGAGCACTTTGTAATACAACTATTTACTAGTCTAATTTAAATATGACATATAATTGTTCAGCGTATATATATATATATATATATATATATATATATATATATATATATATATAAGTATGGGTGGAATAATATTCCCCATCCAAAGAAACACTATTTTTAAAAAAGTGCTCAATACAAAGCCATTCATTTTGAAATAACCACATCACTTGATAAGACACAAAAAGTGTCGAAACAAAATAGCTACTTTTGTAGTGATATTGTAACATTTCAATGTTATAATTTATTAATAAATATTATATATATATATATATATATATATATATATATATATATATATATATATGAAGGAAAACTCAACACGTCATTTCAAGTGGTTATAAACTATAGTTCATTTCTATGAGCCAATTAGCTCATTTCATCATTTTTGCCAAAATTTTTGTACCAAATGGAAGGAATATTGTAAGGTCTGATGAAATGAGCTAATTGGCTCATAAAAATGAACTATAGTTTAGAAACAATTGAAATGATGTGTTGAATTTTCCTTTATAAATATAATATTTCTCTGGAAAACATCCACTGAGCTCTCTATATAGATATAACACTTGATATTTTATATTAAGTTAATCTTGTTGGATTATTCTCACCGTTTACGGACTGGACACACACACACACACACACACACACACACACACACACACACACACACACACACACACACACACACACACACACACACACACACACACACACACACATATATATATATATATATATAAAATATTTATTCAGAAAAAATAACATAAATATGTTATAAGATCACTACAAAAGTAGCTATTTTGTTTCAACACTACTTGTGTCTTATCATGTGATGAGGTTTATTTCATGCTCAAGAGTTTTAAAAGGTTAAAAATAAGCCAAACCCTCAAAATCAGGGAGACATTGTTGCAAAGGCAGTGTGGACCAATCAGAATAAAGTAACTTTTAAGTTGAAGAATATGAGAACAAATTCAAAAAACAATTTTGGTGGACATTAATATAAATATTTGATTAAATTGAGATCAACATTCTTAATCGACTATTAGATTCACCTTATTTTTATTGCGACTTTTAAATTCCAAGTTTAACAAATCATTAAATTTCGATTATCATATTAGATTATCATACATTGGCATATAGACACATATACAGATTAATACACGCAAGCATATATACATAGACAAATTTCAAAATTTTGTTTTTATCGACCTGTCAGTTTATCTGTTAAAATTTAAAGCTATATATAAAAAATTCGCTCCCAAAATACAGAAATTTATATATATATATATATATATGTGTGTGTGTGTGTGTGTGTGTGTGTGTGTGTGTGTGTGTGTTGTGTGTGTGTGTATATGCATATGAATATCTCTCTCTCTATATATATGTAGATAGATAGATATACAGTGAGAAAGGAAGATACTTAGACGGTTACATAATGTTGAAATTCCTTTTCAACAAGATTGATCCAACGCTAAACATACATATATATATATATATATATATATATATATATATATATATATATATATATATACAACGAAGTTTTCGGATCAGAATAACGCTATCAGCTGCGTCAGTCAACAAACCTATTAATCTACTACCCCATTTTAAACAGTCACACACACAGACACACACACACACACACACACACACACACACACATAGATAGTTATGAGAAGATAAGTAGACGCTGATATACAGTGACACGCATAAGTATAGGATACATGATTTTTTTTCTATTATAACTCTAGTTTATGTTCGCCATTTTGCCTGATATTTGGTAAGTAATATCTCGTAAAGTTGTTTTAGTTGTATGTGGTAGGAAAGTTAAAAACTCATGGTTGAATCCATTTTTTTTTTTTTTATCAAAGTTCAAAATTATCCCATGCAAAAGTATTGGATGCATGACACTTTTTTCAAATTTCCAATCAAACCTTTGTATTTTAAAAGACTTTAAATATTCAAATTTTCGATAGTATTGGAATGTTATCTTTGACCAATCATAGAAACACATAATTGCTTACAAGATAGTGCTACTAATCATCTGATTCTTTGATGTGGATTCTGCAATTCAAGGATTAAAAATGGTAAAAACTAAAGAATTATCCAGAGATATGTGAGATAGAATCATTGAACGTCACAAAGGAGGACAAGGTTACCGAAAAATTAACAAAGAAATGAATCTAGCACTAAGTACAGTAGGAAATGTCATCAGAAAGTATAAGAAGTATGGCGACGGTACAGCAAATCTTCCAAGAAATGGAAGACCGAGAAAAATAAATGAGAGGACTTCAAGGTGGATCAGCAGAAATGTGCAAAAAAAGTCCTTCATTACTCGTTCTAAAATTAAAACTGATCTTGAGGGTGCTGGAATTAATGTAAGTAAGGATACCATTAGCAGAGCTCTATATCGTACAGGCTTGCATTCAAGATCACCAAGAAAAGTGCCTTTACTGAAAACCAAACATGTCAAAGACCGATTAAAGTTTGTTGAAACTCAAGAAAATGCAGTTTTGGGAAAAGGTAATCTGGTCGGATGAAACGAAAGTTGAACTATTCGGAAGGAACACAGCGACAAGTGTTTGGCGAAAAAATGGCACTGCCTTCAACAATCGCAATACTATCCCTACAGTTAAGTTTGGGGGTGGTTCCATTATGATATGGGGATGCTTTTCATCCGAGAGCACTAGTGTGTTACAAGTTATACATGGTAGAATGAATGGTAGCATGTACAGGGAGATTCTAGAGAAGAACCCTCAGGAAATCTGTAACTTCTTTAGGACATGGTCGGAATTTCGGGCTTCAACACGACAATGATCCCAAACATACCGCAAAACTTACAAAGGAATAGTTTGAAAATAATGGTATCAGTTCTCTCAATTGGTCAAGTCAGTCACCTGACTTGAATCCAATTCAGAATTTGAGGAATACTTTGAAGGTTAAAGTGGAATCCACAAAATATCAAGCAATTAGAGGAATTATGCAAGGAAGAATGGGGTAAAGTAATGGTGGATCAGTGTGGAAAACTTGTGGCCAACTATAGAAAGCGACTGGAAGCAGTGAAACAAAACAGAGGCTACGCAATAAAATATTAAATTGATGTATCCAATACTTTTGTATAGGGTAATTTTGAACATTGATAAAAAAAAAATGGATTCAGACATGAGTTTTTAATTTTCCTTCCACATACAACTAAAACATCCTTACGAGATATTACTTGCCAAATATCAGTCAAAATGGCGATATATAAACTAAAGCTATCACAGTAAAACATGCATCGAATTCTTATGTGTGTCACTGTATATGTATATAGATATAAATCGATAGATAGATATAAAGAGATAAAGATAGATAGATAGATAGATACATATGGAAAAATTGAAATATACTGATTGATAAATATGAATAGACTGACAGGGATAGATTGAGAGATGCAGATATATATATATATATATATATATATATAGAGAGAGAGAGAGAGAGAGAGAAAGATAGAAATGAGATAGATAGATAGATAGATAGATAGATAGATAGATAGATATGAAAAGACTGAGACAGATAGATAGATAAATAGATAGATAGATAGATAGATAGATATGAACAGACTGAGATAGATAGATAGATAGATAGATAGATAGATAGATAGATAGATAGATAGAAAGAGACTAGAGATAGATAGATAGATAGATAGATAGATAGATAGATAGATGTAGTGACTAAGAGAGATAGATAATTAAATTGATAGACATATATAAAGAGACTGAGATAGATAGATAGATAGATAGATAGATAGATAGATAGATAGATAGATGTAGTGACTAAGAGAGATAGATAATTAAATTGATAGACATATATAAAGAGACTGAGATAGATAGATAGATAAATAGATAGATAGATATGAAGAGTCTCTGATATATATATATATATATATATACATTTAAATAGATAGAGAGAGAGAGATAGAGAGATAGAGAGATATAAAGTAGTAGAGATAGATACGAACAGACTGAGATAGATAGATAGATGTAGTGACTAAGAGAGATAGATAGTTAAATTGATAGATATATATAAAGAGACCGAGATAGATAGATAGATAGATAGATAGATAGATAGATAGATAGATGTGAACAGACTGAGATAGATAGATTGATAGATAGATAAAAAGACGCTCAGATAGATAGATATAAATATTGAAACATACGAAGAGACTGAGAAGGCTATATAGTTTTATAGATATGAAGAGACTCAGATAGATAGATAGATAGATAGATAGATAGATAGATAGATAGATAGATAGATTTGAACAGACTGAGATAGATAGATAGATAGATAGATAGATAGATAGATAGATAGATATATAGATAGATAGATAGATCTGAGGCGTCTATGATAGATAAATGTGAAGTGACTGAGATAGACAGATTGATATCAGTAGAACTCATTGTTCAATCTATGAATTGAACTCTCATGCTTTGCGCGATACATTTACCCTTTTCTCAGACTTAGAACGTCATAAATAGACGGAAATATCTGCCTGGCATTTTTTGTAAGAAACTGATGAAAAATTCACATCCTAACCATGGAACAAAAATATTTTCTTGCCTAATTTTTAAATGAGTGTTGGATTGCGAACGTTTTAGCTCACGTCGTTTGGCTGTCTGTATATCAATTTATATCAGGTCAGTCTCTTCACATCTATCTATCTATCTATCTATCTATCTATCTATCTATCTATCTATCTATCTATCTATCTATCTCAGTCGGTTCATATCTATCTATCTATCTATCTATCTATCTATCTATCTATCTATCTATCTATCTCCGTCTTTTCCTTATCTATCTATCTATCTATCTATCTATCTATCTATCTATTTATCTATCTATCTTAGTCATTGCATATGTATGTATGTATGTATGTATGTATGTATGTATCTATCTATCTATCTATCTCAGTCTTTTCATATCTATCTATCTATCTATCTATCTATCTATCTATCTATCTATCTTACTCATTGCATATGTATATATGTATGTATGTATGTATGTATGTATCTATCTATCTCAGTCTTTTCATATCTATCTATCTATCTATCTATCTATCTATCTATCTATCTATCTCAGTCTGTTTATATCTATCTATCTATCTATCTATCTATCTATCTATCTATCTATCTATCTATCTATCTCAGTCTGTTCATATCTATCTATCTATCTATCTATCTATCTATCTATCTATCTATCTATCTGTCGTAGGCCTACAATCCTGCTGTCCTGACGCCAGCTCTTCGACGATTTTATGTTTATTTTTAATATAGTTTGTAAAATGGATTCCTTATTATAATATAGATAATTTTTCTGATAACACTTTCTACAAACTTTTTAGCTGTATAATTCAAAGCTCGCATCTATCCTTCACCTCTCTCTATCACTTCTTTCTCTCTCTTTTGTTTCTTTGTTTCTTTCTTTCTTTCACTTGGTCTCTTTTTCTCTTTCTTTCTTTCGCTATATATATATATATATATATATATATATATATATATGCACACGAGCGCGCGCGCACACACACACATATATTTGTATTTAATTACTTAGGTTTTATTTATATATAATTACTTAGTTTTTGGTCATAACTAAATTAGACCAATTCTGACTTGTATTAAAAAGGGTTCCAAGCATTTCTATTGCAGAATCATTAATATTTTTCAGTTCCTCAAAAAGTTTCATTCTTTCGTTATCTTTAGTCGATTTATAATAACTCATTTTCAAATGTTTTTCAAACGTACAAACTTGGATCTTTACGAAGTTTATATATATATATATATATATATATATATATATATATATATATATATATATATATACATATTATGTTTTAGAACATGGTTTAATAATTTCTTCTATATATGATTTCTATATATGAACTATATATGTTCATATATGTTCTATATATGAACATAATTTCTTCTATATATGTCCTCTTCTCTACAATAGAGAAGAAGACATATATGGAAGAAATTATGTACATGTTCTAAAACATAATTTATAATAAATATTCACAGCTCTATACATCACATATCGAGCACTGTTTTAAATTAATGTTTTGGACGGAAAAATTCTATACTCACTCGGATATATATATATATATATATATATGAAAATTCAAATATATTCTGTCATTTAAAACAACACGGTTATCAACGCACACTTCTGAGAAAAACGCTCGTTGATAACACGTATATACTTAAACAAGAAAATAATAAACAGAAACTAAAAATCCTGGAAGCAATCTACATTAAACAATTTAAACCTGGTTTGAATACAATCAATTTTGATATTTCCAATAACTTACTCAAATGCCTGTAATCAGATCAGGGACCACAACGCCACTATTTTGTCACTGTCTTCGGCCATCCGCCACGGTAGGGATGGACTTATATTTTCAATTTAATTCTCTTTATTGTTAATAACTTAAATGTTCTATGTTTACTGCGTGTTAATATTTATTCTTTGATAATGGCTTATGTGAGCTGAAAGGTTAGACCCGATAAAAAAATCAACAATTACTGTGATTTTTTGTTGTCTTTCAACGATATCACCATCAAGTATATCAGGCGGTACGAACGGATCCTACACAAAATTAATAGACAAAACTTGTCTTATTATTCAATGAAACCTGCATTATATATATATATATATATATATATATATATATATATATATATATATATATATATATATACACGGTTAGTAGATTCAGGAATACTTGTTATTAGGAGTCAAATATATACAAGAAGTCCAGGTAATAGTCTATATTCTTGCTGACCAACGAGAGGCGGTTCAACTGCTCTGATAAACACCAACTCTAGCAACAACAACTCGTTCTGTGTAGGATGGATTATTTGTATACCATGGAAGAGTCCATAGAGTGTATGAAAAGGGGTGACTTCCCAACACCCCCTCCATAGCTTCTTTTTAGGAAGGGTTAATATTTTTTTCGTTTTGGATCTATAATTAAAGGCTCTGTGAACTTGCGCTTATTGTTGGTTCTTCTGATTTCCGCGTTAGCGTTTGGTTTCTGGATGTCAAAAATCTCGAAGATTTCCTCCATAGAATCTTTACATTCTGGTCGGAATTCTTCAGTTTTGTGGCTTCCGAAAACTCACAGTCTATTTCTTTACAAAACGAACTTATAGGTAAATCCTATACATTGAATTTCTGCATCCAGTCCGTTCCTACTAGGTTGTCTGAATTTCTCATCACATAGATTTTTAATTTTTTTTTATTTCTCTGGAATTTTACGGTCACTATAATTTTGCTTTCGAAATTTATCTTTTTCCCCACGTTACGGATTTAGCATTTTTTTTAGTGTATAGCATGGTCGGCCTATTTAACTTCCGCCATGTTTGTAAGTTTATAATCGTCAAACCAGATCCCGAATCCAGTTGCAATTTAATTTTTTTATTCAGAATTTCCATTTCAACACATTTTCTGATATTTTCCTTATTTTCATCCTCCACTCTAGTATTTCTGCATACCGTAGCTTTGTGGTCCATCTTACTACATGCTCGTTAATTTTTGTATTTAAAAAGACAATCCTTAAACCAATGTTATCCCCACATCTGTAACATGCAGAAGTGGGAGGCTTGTTTTTTACTGGATTCTTGTCAACCGTAGTGCTGTATTTTCTCTCTTTGGCGTTATAATTTTGTTTTGTCTGTGGGGAGGGTACAAAATATAAATTTCTTTTTACCTTTCGAATGTACACTATTCCTGACTCTTCAATGTCCTTGTTATCTTTCTTTATGCTGAGGCATTTCTGGCAATCTTCTGACAATTTTTGTAATGTTAGACCTGGCTCGTTTTGTAGTTTGGTCAGCATGCGTTTCCTCATTTCGCTGTCTTTAGCAGCAACTCGACCTTGGACAAATATGAGACACTTGAAATTGTCTGGGGTAAGTTCCGACAATTCAAAATCGTCACAATGTTTATTGACGATAGCTGCAAAAGTAGAATAATCCTCGTTTTCGTCTTTTCTGAAATTAAGGCATTTCCACCTTTTATGAAACGACGAGATTTTGGGGCTAAATAGCACTGTGAGGCCTGTCAGTGCCTCATCGAACGTTAGATCGTTCGTTTTTTAGGGAGAATATAGTGTACAAACTTGGTGTGTTCGTCTGTGCCTAATTTCCTGAGTAGAAGTCTTAATTGTTTCTTCTCACTCGAGTGTTGACAGTCGATATTAAAAATATCCTCGTATCGCCAGTAATACTCTTCCTCAACTGAGTATTTGAAAATTTCAATTGCGTTCCACACCGCATCTTGTGAAAATGTCTCCTCCTTCTCCGTGTTCCTATCCAGGGCTGTGCTTGTTAATTTTAATAACAGTTCTTGCAGTTCTGTTTGTCTTTCCTCGTTTGTTTTTGCGTTTCAATTTGTCTTTCTTCAACTTGCTTTTGCACCTCTATTTGTCTCTTTTGTATTCCTGTTTGTCTTTCTTCGTTAGCCTTTTGCATTTCCATTTGTCTTATTTTGTTAGCCTTTTGTATTTCCATCTGTTTTATTTCTAATTGATATTGTCTTTCTTCAGTTCTCTTTATAGTTTTGAGTATTCCCTTTTGAAAATCTTCCATTTTTTTCGGTATTAGTGTCGACAACTGGTTTGTGGTCGGCTTGTTTGAGTCAGTTTGTAGCACACTTTGTTAAAGTGATTCAGTGGGGAGAAAAAAATTCGTCACAATTTTGTTGTACGACTTGTGTGCAAATCTGTTTCGCCAATTTGATGTTGGTGACACCTCTTATGTGATTTTCGAGGTCCTCGACGCTAAGTTTTTTTTTTCCTTGGTGTTATGTGTAAGTTTGTTCTTTTTGTCGCCAATTTTCTCTTTACGACAGATGTGACAACGTCATTTTTCCTCCGCGTGAACTTGTACGAATTCTCGTCGCCAAATTGTTTGGCGACTGACTTGAAACAAGTATTTTGCTCCTCGTGAACTTCTTCGAATCTTCGTCGCCAAATTGTTGTGGATTCTTGTTTAGAAAACCACACAATATAATAATAACAAAAACAGATATGAGAGGAAAAATGTAAGTATATTGAATAAAAGATATACAACCTGTACACGGTTAGTAGATTCAGGAATACTTGTTAGTAGGAGTCAGATATATACAAGAAGTCCAGGTAATAGTCTATATTCTTGCTGACCAACGAGAGGTGGTTCAACTGCTCTGATAAATACTAACTCTAACAACAACGATATTTAGTTGTCCCTCTCAGTAAGGGCAACATGTGACACATGGTTAGCTATGACTGGGATTTCCGGGCTATATAGCCCGGCCAAAAAATGGCTGTCTATTTTTGCCCAGTCGTGATTCTACCCTTCGGCGGAACCACGACTGGGTTATTGCTCTCTGCTCGGAAGCAGAGAGCACCCTCTACCCGAAGGCAGAGTGCCGACAGTGTTATAGTTGCAGAGTCTCAGCAACAACCCGTTCTGTGTAGGAACGATTATTTGTATACCGTGGAAGAGTCCATAGAGTGTATGAAAAGGGGTGACTCCCCAACACTTTGTTTAAACGGGATTGACAATGCTTGTTTTAAAACGACATGTTGAAAATGGCTATTTCCTCTCTAAATTGTATCTGAATTTATATATATATATATATATATATATATATATATATATATATACTAATGGCCATAATTATTAGGCCAGCACAGTGTTTTAAAAAAATGATGTATTTCATACTATTTTTTAAGTATTTATTGCCAAGTGAATAATTGTAAATAAAAATAAAATGGTTCTTTTGTTAATACTGCACAATAACGTGTGCATCAAATGAATTTATAATTAGAAGAAAATTCGGACGAGTTCATCTTTGCTAATTTGGCTTGTAAAATTTAGCAAAGTAATAATAATAAAATAACCATTCTATTTTCATTTGGCAAAAAATACTAAATTATTATGAAATACATCATTTCTTAAAAAAAACTGGGGTGGCCTAATAATTATGGCCGGTAGTATATATATATATATATATTCTCTGTTTTCTTTTAAGAAAAACTTTAAACACCGGTCATATTTCCGTAATAAATTTATTTCAGTCAATAATTGTTGTTGCCAATAATCACCGACTTCATCAGACGGAAGGCCCTATTCGACTTGTTTCATGTCGTATTACTACGGAATGAAAGTTCAGTCAAGGCCAGGCGGAGGGGGAGGCAACATAGGATAGCCCACTATAATAAGTATTTCCGTTTCCATTTGCCGGGATATAGTGGGAGGAGAAGTTTAATACAAACAAAACAACACGTGACTAATGTCACCAGCAAATTTATACATCAAATCATAATTCAAATTTCTAAGCCAAAATTTTATTTTACTAGATCTGTGATAAGTTAAGCCTAAAATTACGTTTAATTAGATTAAGTTAAGGCTATTATTTCTTTTCTTTACTCAATTGTTGATAAGATAATTCCATTCTATTTGTTGCAAGACTAGATTATATCCATGTTATATCTAAATTCCTTGAACTTCCATTCCGATAGGTGTCGTTGGTTACCAGCAGTCCTATCTTATTTCCTACTACCACTCCTGCTAACTTTCCTGTTTTATTAATATTTATTTTCATTTCACTGCCTTTATTTTGATCAGTTTTAATCAATCTAGAATAATATAGGTATATCATCGGTACAGAATTTAACTGACAGAACTATACATTTAACATGATAATCGTCGATTGTAGAACAAAAAAGTCTTTTTTTGGTTATTTATATTTTATTCCCTTTCTTTTCATTGTTTAAGAAATATGCTTTTGTCAATGTTGGACGATTCGGAAAGTCTCGGCATCTCAAACTCATTGACGTTCTTATAGGCTTCGTAAAATGTTACTTTACCATTAGTCGAAATTAACATTTATTTAGAGAGACTGCGTAATTTTAACTGCATTCCAACTTTTGAATTCCTCATTTATTATTTCCGATCATCAGTCATCATTTTGCCTTCATCATTAAATAAAAAAAGGTCTTTGTACCTATTTAAACTGATGTGTATATATATATATATTCACCAAAGTAAGATTAACATAGCCTGATGACGAGATTAAAGCTCGATGGGCTTGAGCGGGGTTATCAAGAAGAACAATGTTAAGAGCGACAAAGGAAAGGTACAACTGAAAGAACATGATCGTCTACGTCCTAAAAGAACACGGCACATAAAAAAAGACTATGAGATAGATAGATAGATAGATAGATAGATAGATAGATAGATAGATAGATATGAACCGACTGAGATAGATAGATAGATAGATAGATAGATAGATAGATAGATATAAACAGACTGAGATAGATAGATAGATAGATAGATAGATAGATAGATAGATAGATATGAACCGACTGAGATGAGATAGATAGATAGATAGATAGATAGATAGATAGATAGATAGATAGATAGATAAGGAAAAAACGGAGATAGATAGATAGATAGATAGATAGATAGATATGAACCGACTGAGATAGATAGATAGATAGATAAGGAAAAGACGGAGATAGATAGATAGATAGATAGATAGATAGATAGATAGATAGATAGATAGATATAAACAGACTGAGATAGATAGATATAAACAGACTGAGATAGATAGATAGATAGATAGATAGATAGATAGATAGATAGATATGAACCGACTGAGATAAATAGATAGATAGATAGATAGATAGATAGATAGATAGATATGAACAGACTGAGATAGATAGATAGATAGATAGATAGATAGATAGATAGATAGATAGATAGATAGATAGATAGATAGAGCTATAACAAAATACTTTTTTTCATTACTTTCGAACGAAGTTCATTGATTTATGTCAGAAACATAGCCATGACCCCAATACATATATGTCTTTTTTCCTCTATCTGTCCTGTTTGTATCAGGTTCTCCAAGCCCTCCTTCCTCATTGCATATCCCAGGAACTTCAGCTGTCTCTTCCTGATGCTCAGTATTAATTTTCTTTTTGTTTCCATCATTTCTATGACCTCATCATTGCTCACATGCTCTGTATCGAGCACTCGTTATAAAAGTAAATGCTTGAACAGTGAGTTTTAATCTACGTGTTCTTTCACTTTTTTATAATTAATATATTTGTAGAAAAGACAGAGGGAAGCCACATTATGAGAAAGTGATTGGAGTTGATCTACCAGGTTGGAATCAATTACAATGCAGATTCTTCGTTGAATTTTGACAAGAAGCCCAGAGATGAATAGCCGGGGCACCTGACCAAATGTGAGAGTAATATTCAATGCACGAGCGGATGAGTAATATTCAATGCACGGCCTACTTGGGATCTGATTACATCAGAGAGATCGTTGATGGGGCCAGAAAAAGAGTAGGACCTAGAATATAGCCTTGAGGGACACCCACGTTCGTATGATAGGATCTGGAAACATGCCCATTCAATACTACCTTCATTACGCGATTTGAAAGGAAAGACTGGATTAGGTTCAACAATCATCTAATTATACCATAGTCCTGTAGCTTGCGTAGAAATCCAGCATGCCAGACTCTGTCAAATGCTTTGGAGATATCTAGTGCAACAGCACGAGCTTCGCCGTTTTTATCGAGAGCCTGGTATATATACTCTGTGATGGTCGTTAACATATCAGCAGCAGACCTGGTGAAGTGGAAACCATACTGTTTATTGGAGAAGAGGTCGTGGGCTGTGATAATAGTCTTGAGCCCTTTGCGAAAAATCGGTAGGATGCTGAAAAGGCGATAATTAGAATAGTCTGAGGGTTCTCTTGCGTTCTTACATACAGAGAGGCGGTAGTTGTAGAGTTTAGAGAGAGCAGGGGAGAGTTCAGGGGTACATTTCTTCAGGACAAGGATTGGGATTCCGTCACCTCCGCTCGCCTTATGTGGGTCAAGATTTGAAATTATCTTAGAGACCAGCGAGGGAGTAATGTGAATGTAATATAACTTTTCAAAATTAATACCACTTAAAACTGAGGCTCAACTGAGATGTGAACATCACTCAGTTGAGCCTCAGTTTTAAGTGGTTTTAATTTTGAAAAGTTATATTTATATATGTATTTATTTATTTTTTCTGTGTTTTGTTGCATATAGCGTTGGAAAAAAATTAAAATATACTTGTGTCAGTTAAGATTTCAGTTAGCTCCTTTAAGCGTCCGGACTGCAAGGGATCTTTTTAATTTTCCTTTAGGGCTGTAGGAACTTGAATTCCTGTTAATGGTGGTTTTCGGCTTTTTGACACCCATCCCCCTTCTCTCTCTACCCCCCTCTTTCTCTCTCTACGGTCAACGAAGCTAGAAGCAAACTGAATTAATAACAACTATTTGAAGGGCCTGATCAGGTGGATGACGGAACGGGGGTTGCGTGGAGTAACAGGAGAAAACATATTAAGAGCCAGCAGGGATAGGGAGACGTGGAGGACCATGATCGCCTACGTCCTGAAAGGATAGGGCACATAGAAGAAGAAGAAGAAGAAGAAGAAGAAGAAGAAGAAGAAGAAGTGAAATGGAATTCACCATTATGAATTTAGTTTCACTCAACTCGGTTAATATTCTGATGGCAGCCGATTTCGTCTCTGGTAAGCTTGATCGACCCATTTTCTGAGCTTTTAATTTTGATTTAATTTGATTTAATTTAATTGATTTTTTAAATTTTAATTTAATTTAAATTCTGAGCTTTTACATTTATGTATGTATTTCTTTATGTTTGCTGTTTTGTCGCATATAACGTTGCAGGGTGGGGCAGAGCAACTTGCTTATTTGAATTTGGCACCCTGAAGCGATGGTTGCTCCGAGGATAGTGGGGAAGAGCTTATTCGAGAGTGCGGGATTCAAAGTTTGTTTCTGTTTACCCTACAGGAACCTCAGTGCGCATCCATGGAGTGGACGAAGTTGGAACGCCCTTTTGCTGTTTCTATGGGACTACCTGAAGTCAATTGTTTACAACGATCGTCCTAACACCCTGATTCACCTGAAGAGCAACATTCATCAAGGTGTCGCCAACATACCCACCAATATGCTGGAAAGAGTTGACCGAAACTTCAGAGTACGATTAACCCAGTGTATTGAGCAGAATGGACGCCATCTGACTGATGTCGTCTTCAAAGCTTGTAAAATATAAAATTTCAATGTTGTAATTGATGCTGCCTAAAGAATTACATGTATATCTGCATTACTTTTTTTTTTATTTGTTATTCCAAATAAGCAAGTTGCTCTGCCCCCAACTTATATATCATTATTTTAAAACACTGGGATGGCCTAATAATATTGGCCGGTAGTGTACAGTACTGTGCGAACGTATTAGGACAAGAACTATTTTATCTTTTATGAGGCATCAAAATAATTGCGACAATTTACCAACCGCACCTAGTATATATACAGTACTGTGCAAAAGTATCAGGACAAGAACTATTTTATCTTTTATGAGGCATCAAAATAATTGCGACAATTTACCAGTCGCACCTAGTATATATACAGTACTGTATATATCAGGACAAAAGTATCAGGACAAAAACTATTTTATCTTTTATGAGGCATCAAAATAATTGCGACAATTTACCAATCGCACCTAGTATATATGCAGTACTGTGCAAAAATATCAGGACAAGAACTATTTTATCTTTTATGAGGCATCAAAATAATTGCGACAATTTACCAATCGCACCTAGTATATATACAGTACTGTGCAAAAGTATCAGGACAAGAACTATTTTATCTTTTATGAGGCATCAAAATAATTGCGACAATTTACCAATCGCACCTAGTATATATACAGTACTGTGCAAAAGTATCAGGACAATAACTATTTTATCTTTTATGAGGCATCAAAATAATTGCGACAATTTACCAATCGCACCTAGTATATATGCAGTACTGTGCAAAAGTATCAGGACAAGAACTATTTTATCTTTTATGAGGCATCAAAATAATTGCGACAATTTACCAACCGCACCTAGTATATATACAGTACTGTGCAAAAGTATAAGGATAAGAACTATTTTATCTTTTATGAGGCATCAAAATAATTGCGACAATTTACCAACCGCACCTAGTATATATACAGTACTGTGCAAAAGTATTAGGACAATAACTATTTTATCTTTTATGAGGCATCAAAATAATTGCGACAATTTACCAATCGCACCTAGTATATATACAGTACTGTGCAAAAGTATCAGGACAAGAACTATTTTATCTTTTATGAGGCATCAAAATAATTGCGACAATTTACCAACCGCACCTAGTATATATGCAGTACTGTGCAAAAGTATCAGGACAAGAACTATTTTATCTTTTATGAGGCATCAAAATAATTGCGACAATTTACCAATCGCACCTAGTATATATACAGTACTGTGCAAAAGTATAAGGATAAGAACTATTTTATCTTTTATGAGGCATCAAAATAATTGCGACAATTTACCAACCGCACCTAGTATATATACAGTACTGTGCAAAAGTATCAGGACAAGAACTATTTTATCTTTTATGAGGCATCAAAATAATTGCGACAATTTACCAATCGCACCTAGTATATATACAGTACTGTGCAAAAGTATCAGGATAAGAACTATTTTATCTTTTATGAGGCATCAAAATAATTGCGACAATTTACCAATCGCACCTAGTATATATACAGTACTGTGCAAAAGTATAAGGATAAGAACTATTTTATCTTTTATGAGGCATCAAAATAATTGCGACAATTTACCAACCGCACCTAGTATATATACAGTACTGTGCAAAAGTATCAGGACAAGAACTATTTTATCTTTTATGAGGCATCAAAATAATTGCGACAATTTACCAATCGCACCTAGTATATATACAGTACTGTGCAAAAGTATAAGGATAAGAACTATTTTATCTTTTATGAGGCATCAAAATAATTGCGACAATTTACCAACCGCACCTAGTATATATGCAGTACTGTGCAAAAGTATCAGGACAAGAACTATTTTATCTTTTATGAGGCATCAAAATAATTGCGACAATTTACCAATCGCACCTAGTATATATACAGTACTGTGCAAAAGTATAAGGATAAGAACTATTTTATCTTTTATGAGGCATCAAAATAATTGCGACAATTTACCAACCGCACCTAGTATATATACAGTACTGTGCAAAAGTATTTAGACAATAACTATTTTATCTTTTATGAGGCATCAAAATAAAGTTTAAAATCACCCCTGTCCTAACACTTTTGCCCACTACTGGTAATGTGCAAAAGGATTAGGACAGGGGTGATTTTCCTAAAAACCTCACTGAAATTCAAATACAGTTTGAAAAGCCAAGTAAATTCCTTATAAATGCTGATTATTTAAAACCAGGTGTAAAAGAAATGTATTAAAAAGTAGTTATATTTAATTTATCCCCATTTTCTATTAAACAAGTTATTTTGAAACTACTCATTATTCTATTATCCTTGGATATGACTGACATTTTTCTTATTCCCCCCCCTCGAATTGATACATCTAATGTTACTTCGCAAGACACACTTCGGGAACAAATACAAGCTGCTTGGCAGGAAATACCATTAGATGCATTGAAGAAGCTTGTGATGTCAATGCCTGACAGAATGAAGGCTGTGATCAAAGCAAAAGGCTATTATACTAAATATTAAACTTATTTTGTAACAAGCATTTTTTCTTGTTAAAGGATTTGTTGAGTAAATCAAATAAAATTACTTTAATTAAATTGTTTATTTTCTGTCAGTATGCCTCATAAATGATAAAATAGTTCTTGTCCTAATACTTTTGCACAGTACTGTATATATTAAAAATTTGTGCCCAGGAACATCACTTTATTAATTTAAATGACTTAGAAAAAATCTGCCATAAAAGATGATTTTAATTATCAGCAGAAAAGAGTCTAATGGCGACCTCTATAGTAATTGACTGGTCGTTGTTGTAAACAAAAACAAATTCCACAAAGTTCTAGGCTTTGTTTAATTCTGCTTGGTGTTATGTATGTTATACTGTTTTGATACATCTTTTTTTTTTAAATATATCTTTTAGATTTCATATAAATGTATTTTTGTTATGGGAAACACACCTATTCCTCAGATAATGGACTCTCCCTCCTATATCAATAAGAGTTAACAGAAAGTTCTCGGGAAGTTCATAGGAGTTCTTTAGACTTCTATTGGAGTTCAGTAGAACTACTTGGCAGTTGATATTAGTCGGCAATTAGCCGAATACTAAGGAGTCAGCTTTCAGTGGAAGATTACCAAGTTCCTAACATTTTGGGTATGTTAAGTCGATTAGCAACCGACATTGCACGATTATAACCTTCAGTGCGAAAACTACTCCGCAACAATTTTCTGAAATGTTCACTATTGTAAATTTGAGACATATCTAAACTTATTTATCAATGGAACTTTGTCTGTGTGGGTGTGTGTCTGTGTGTGTGTGTATAGACTCCGAAACGGCTGAACCGATTTTCTTGACAATTTACACAGTTCTACTATAAGCATCTGCGAGTGTTCTTAGCTAGGTTTTGTGTCGAGGTACCCCCGATAAATATCGAAAATCGATAATCGAAAATCGATTATAGAAGGATTGGTCCGATTTTAATCAAATTTGATACACTTATAGGCAAAGACATAAGAAACGATATTCAGAAGTTTCAAGGTGTCAGTTCTTACAATAGTGCAGAAAATCAATATTATATATATATATATATATATATATATATATATATATATATATATATATATATATATAAAAGGCAAGATGTTTGTGTGTGTGTCTGTTTATCTGCCTGTATGTCTGTATTTTTTTCAGCTCTTTTATTTTAGTTTTTGCTTCGGGTTTGGCTCTAAGTAGGTATAATTGTAGTTCTTAGTCTTAGCCATGATACCATTTACTCAGAGGACTTATTCAGTTTTCAAAATTCAGTTTACGACGAAAAAAACTTATTTGATATCGATACCAGGAAATCAAAATTAGACTTACATCCATTCATTTTTCTTTCAGTCTACGGTTTCGCTTTAACTGGAAACAACTATTGCTTTTTAGTCTTTCGTGCCAACGTCCAAAGAGTCTGAGCTCCAGGACCATGGATTAGTTTTAAAGCTTTCATTACACCCGAGCAACGCCGGGCTATATTGCTAGTATTAGATAAAATTTTAAATAATAAATTTTATTGATACCGCTAAAATTTATCCTTTTTACATTTTATTGCCTGTTGTGGTTCAAACACAATATAATTAAAAAAAAATAGATGCAGACTTGAAACAGGTAAAAGTCTTCTAGTTTTTTATTTGTCGGCTTTCTTGTCTTCGTTAAGTTGCGAATTGGATCTTGATTAGATCTAACTCCCATCAATGATGTTTTATTAGTTTCTTTCTGGTTAATTAACCTCTTACGTCTTAGTGGCTTTATCGCCTTACATGGTGTGAATTGATTAGAAAAATTTAATTATGTGGTTTTTGCTCATATAATTACATTGTTGTCTTCGTGATTCACAGTTGATCTCTGGGTTGAATTCACTGTTTTTTTTTTTCCGCAAAGAGGACTGTTTGAACCGAAGCCAAATCACTCCATATTGTTCTCATCAAAGCAAAGAATATTATTCCAGTAGGATAAATACTCGTTAGAAAATTCCAGACATGTGTCTGAAATTTACAGTAGCAAATATGAACATTTCAGAAAATTCATTTATATTCATTATAAAATATACATTAAAAAAAAAAAAAGCAAAAATTGTTCAATGCGCGACATAAAATAGAATCGAACGTTGCTTAGTACTCTGTGAAAAATGCGTTCATAGTATCATAGTGTAATAATAATACTGTTTGTGCTTTTTGACAAGAGACTGCAACCTTTTGCTAACTCAATGCCGACTTAAGGGTTTTAAAATCATCCATTGATATACAAGTCAAGATCAATATACCTGTTCTACAATGTATTTCATATAATAATATATTATATATACGTTTTGATGCAGTGGATATCGGCTCGCAACGAGAAATCGGAGATCCGAGTTCGAATTCCAGTTGAATTCGTTGCATTCACTTACGCACAAATACCATTGGGAAAAGTATTAATCCATCTCTTTTCTCCAGTTATGGGTTAAATAACAGGACAGATTGGGTTCTATAACCTTGGCTGGCAACCAGTCTACCGCAGAATGACAACCTACTGCAGGATAATCATCTGCCAAGTCAGTCATGTCTCTTTCGAAACATGATCGCCCAAGGCGTGTATCACGTATGGCACTTAACTGACTGAATGAAGATAATAGTTGGAAACATAAGTATAGCTTCTACTTGGCATAAAGTGGGGGATCAGTTTTCTATTGTTATGAAGTAATAAACTGATCCCCCATTAATTACTAATTATTAATACAATCCGTCTCTTTTCCCTTCAGCTATAGTTTAAATAGCAGGATAGAAAATCTTTTGCCCAGTCAGTCATGTCTCTTTCGAGACATGATCGCCCAAAGCGTGTATCACGTATGCCACTTAACCGACTGACTAACCCTTGAGAAAGGTATTAATTTATCTCTTCCCTTTGGTTATGGGTAAAATAACAAGGCAGAGTGGGTTATATAGCCTTGGTTGGCAACCAGTCTACCACAGAAATTAATGGCAACTTACTGTGGGAAAATCTTCTGCCCAGTCAGCCATGTCTCTCTCGAGACATGATCGCCCAAAGCGTGTATCACGTACGGCACTTAACTGACTGAATGAACATAATAGCTGGAAACATAAGTAAAGCTTCTACTGGGCATAAAGTGCGGGATCGGTTTTCTATTTTTATGAAGTAATAAACTGATCCCCCACTAATTTCTAATTATTAATACAATCCGTCTCTTCTCCCTTCAGCTATAGTTTAAATAGCAGGATAGAAAATCTTCTACCCAGTCAGCCATGTCTCTTTCGAGACATGATCGCCCAAAGCGTGTATCACGTACGGCACTTAACTGACTGAATGAACATAATAGCTGGAAACATAAGTAAAGCTTCTACTGGGCATAAAGTGGGGGATCGGTTTTCTATTTTTATGAAGTAATAAACTGATCCCCCACTAATTTCTAATTATTAATACAATCCGTCTCTTCTCCCTTCAGCTATAGTTTAAATTGCAGGATAGAAAATCTTCTACCTTTTTCGAGACATGATCGCCCAAAGCGTGTATCACGCATAGCACTTAACTGACTGACTGATATACAATAATATGTGAGCTGCATTAATAGAAATAAATCTTTTTTTATTTGTTTTTGTAATTAAAAAGAGCCTTACCCTTGCATGAATCTAAGCCAGTTGCCCAATATCGGCAACATATTTTCTTACTTTGAGTTTTACACAATTTTCTAAATGTTCAGGTGTTAGGCAACTTCGTTGTGGACTTAACACAGGTTTCATGTCAGATAAAATTTGCTCACAGGAATAAGTTTAATCAAAAGCCAAAAGAAGAGCAAAATAAATAAATAAATAAATAAAATTCATCCAACAGATGAAAGATCTTGAGAGGGACGTCCACCAGTTGAGAATAGCAGCAGACTTTACTGAGTTTTCGTCTTCCAGAGATTTCCTTAGTTCAACAAATCGCGCCATTTAAAATTGCTTGAGATGCCACGTGCTGTAGGTTGCCAACCACTGCTCTATAAGATAATAAATCGTATCGCTAGAGAAACATTTCTAATGCTGGCTTTGAAATGAGACTGGATTTTTTGTTGTATAATTAACAGGTGAAGAGGCTTATCCCTTGTTCCCTGCTTAGGATGTGGTTTCCGGCTTTCTATTTTCCAATCTTTTTACTCGTTTCTGTTTTTTTTTTCTTTTTTTCAATTAGAGTAGATAGACGAAACTATTGCCCGGTTCACACTCCATCCACGTCCTATTGAACAGGTGAAGAGGCTCATCCCTTGTTCCCTGCTTAGGATGTGGTTTCCGGCTTTCTCGTTCCAATCTTTTTACTCGTTTCTGTTTTTTTTTTCTTTTTTTCAATTAGAGTAGATAGACGAAACTATTGCCCGGTTCACACTCCATCCACGTCTATTGAACAGGTGAAGAGGCTCATCCCTTGTTCCCTGCTTAGGATGTGGTTTCCGGCTTTCTCTTTCCAATCTTTTTACTCGTTTCTGTTTTTTTTTCTTTTTTTCAATTCGAGTAGATAGACTAAACTATTGCCCGGTTCACACTCCACCCACGCCTATTGAACAGGTGAAGAGGCTCATCCCTTGTTCCCTGCTTAGGATGTGGTTTCCGGCTTTCTCTTTTCCAATCTTTTACTCGTTTCTGTTTTTTTTTTCTTGTTTTCAATTAGAGTAGATAGACGAAACTATTGCCCGGTTCACACTCCATCCACGTCTATTGAACAGGTGAAGAGGCTCATCCCTTGTTCCCTGCTTAGGATGTGATTTCCGGATTTCTCTTTCCAATCTTTTTACTCGTTTCTTTTTTTTTCTTTTTTTCAATTAGAGTAGATAGACTAAACTATTGCCCGGTTCACACTCCACCCACGTCTATTGAACAGGTGAAGAGGCTCATCCCTTGTTCCTTGCTTAGGATGTGGTTTCCGGCTTTCTCTTTCCAATCTTTTTACTCGTTTCTGTTTTTTTTTCTTTTTTTCAATTCGAGCAGATAGACTAAACTATTGCCCGGTTCACACTCCACCCACGTCTATTGAACAGGTGAAGAGGCTCATCCCTTGTTCCTTGCTTAGGATGTGGTTTCCTGTTTTCTCTTTTCCAATCTTATCACTCTTACGTAGCCCCCGGCACATCAGTGGCGTTACCGCCTTGCTCGGGGTGATATGATAAAAAAAAAAGTCAGGTAAAGAGACACTTGATAAGTCTCGAGTAGGATTGGAAGAGAATTTACCGGCAAGACATTCAGAAGATAACAACTGAAATTGAATGAAGAGAATAAGGATTAAGAACTTGTTCTTATTTAAGACACCCTTAGAGTAGTCACGATAACCTGTTATGTATTCTCTGACCACAGAATATGATTTCACTCAGACGTGTATTTACATTGAGCAGGTGTTATTAAACAGCAAAAAAGCAAGTTGGCAAAATAAAAAAGAAAATAAATATTGTGTCGAAAAATCAAGAATACAGACGTCGGATGGCAGGCGAAATTGTGTTAAGACAGCTGTTCTCAAGGTCAGGAAATATAAAAACAAAAGTTTATTTACAGTAGAATAAATATTATTTTGGGAAAATTTGGAGAATTAAGACTACAAGACTAGCTTTGCATTGAAGGTATGTGGTTGTGTGTCAAGGTCAGAGAATATAAACCATGGAAAGGCAGTGGCTAAAACTAATAATAATTCGAATATAAAAAAAAATAAGAGTGGTAAAAAAAGATGACATAACTGAGGAAATTCGGCCTATATAAGAGAGAGATCAAAGACAGCCAGCCAGCCAGCCAGACAGACAGACAGACAGACAGACAGACAGACAGACAGACAGACAGAGACAGAGGAAGTCAGCCGAGAAATCGGAGAGAACGGCCAGAAGATTATCCAGCCAGTCAACTGCTCTCGTATATGTGTGTGATATCTCTCCGAGCATCCTCTACTCTACACTACGTCATCGAAGAAAAGGAATAAAAATATAATTGTATATTTTTATATATCCGTGTCTGTAGTTTATCATTTGAGAAGATCGTCATCTTCGGATTCCAGGTGCATTATATAACAAACTAAAACTGAGAGGCTGTACAGTGCCTCCAACTATTAACGAACAATGGCTCAGCCATTTTCAAAAAGTTTGCACTTCTTACAAGCGGACAGAAAGAGGCGTTTCTTGTGATCAGAGCTGTCCCGTTGGTACAACTGGAAAAGTGATTCCTGTTGGATAGAGATACTGAACATGCAGGTGTTAACCAAGGAGAAAAGAACAAAAGAATTAGCATAGAACTTACGGGTACATCTAACAGTTTCAACTGTAAAATGATTACTGTCAGTCTAGTACTATGCTCAAGTTAAATTATTTTTTATATTAGATTATTTTTTATATTAAATTATTTTATATTTTTTCATCCCAAGCAAGGCAACAAAGCCACTAAGACACAGGGGGTTCTGAGTGTGAAAGAATCTGAAAGAAAACTTTAAGAAGGAGTGAGAACAATAAAAGAAAAAAATAAGGATACAGAAGATGACAATTTACATTGCATTTGAAATTTTGAAGATCAAAGTTGATTGAAAAAAAAAAAAGATAACACACTCTAAGCGTGTAAATAAAAGAGTATTTGCTAAGGGTATTTGCGCGTAAGTAAATGAAACGAACTCGACTGGAATTCGAACATAGCTATTCTATTTCTAATTCGGAGCCAATATTCACTACATCATAACGCAAATATATGAAAGCCAGTGTCATTTTTCTTGAGCCGTAGCAGAATGTTCATTCTAGTGAATTCAAAGTCGGTGTTTTCCAAAGTTACATTTAACCAATTCTGTCTTTTATTTTACATTTGCAAATATTCTCTTTTAATGTCCATTTAACTAGTACTGTATTTTCTTTTACGTTTAACCAGAACGGACTTTTATTATAAATTTAACCAGTAGGGACTTTTATTTTAGATTTAACTAGTGGTGTCTTTTATTTTACGTTTAACCAGTATTGTCTTTTATTTTAAATTTAACCAGTAGTGTTTTTTATTTTACATTTAACCAGTTGTGTCTTTTATTTTACATTTAACCAGATGTGTTTTTTATTTTACATTTAACCAGAAGTTTCTTTTATTTCACATTTAACCAGTACTGTCCTTTATTTTACTTTTAACCAGTACTGTCTTTCATTTTACATTTAACTATTGCTGTAATTTATTTTAAATTTAACCAGTACTGTCTTATATTTTACATTTGACCGCTACTGTCTTTTATTTTAACCAATACTGTCATTTATTTTACATTTAAGCTGAAGTGTTTTTTATTTTAGATTAAACCAGTACTGTCTTATAAATTAATTTTAACCAGTACTAACTTTATTTTATATTCAACCTGTACTGTCTTTTATTTTACATTTAACTAGTATTTTTTTTATTTTAGATTTAACCGGTAGTGTCGTTTATTTTCACATTTAACAAGTAGTGTCATTTCTTTTACATTTAACAAATAGTTTTTTTTATTTTACGTTTAACCAGTACGGTCATTCATTTTATAATTTACACAGTGCTGTTTTTTAGTTTACATTTAACCAGTAGATTCTTTTATTTTACGTTTAACCAGTAGTGTCGTTTATATTACCTCTAACCAGTACTGCCTATATTTTACATTTAATTCGTACTCTTTTATTTTACGTTTAACCAGTACAGTCCTTTATTTTACATTTAAACAGTACTGTCTTTTATTTTAAATTTAACCATTACTGTTTTTTATTTTACACTTAACCAGTAGTGTATTGTATTTTTACATTTAACCAGCAGTGTCTTTTTTTTGCTTTTAACTATTGCAGTCTTTTAGTGTACATTTAACCATTAGTGTCTTTTATTTTACATTTAACCATTACTGTTTTTATTTTTTATTTAACCAGTAGGGTTTTTTTATTTTACAATTAACCTGCAGTTTATTTTATTTTACATTAAGCCAGTACAGCCTTTTATTTTATTGCTGTTATGTATTTTACTTTTAACCAGTACTGTCTTTTATTTTACAATTTAATTATCGCTGGTTTTGTTTCACATTTAACAAGTAGTGTCTTTTATTTTACTTTTAACCAGTATTTTATTTTACATTTAACCAGTACTGTCTTTTATTTTGAATTTATTGAGTACTGCTTTTTAATTTACATTCAACCAGTACTGTCTTTTATTTTACATTCAACCAGTGGTGTCTTTTATTTTAAATTTAACCAGTGGTGTCTTTTATTTTAAATTTAACCAGTGGTGTCTTTTATTTTAAATTTAACCAGTGGTGTCTTTTATTTTAAATTTAACCAGTGGTGTCTTTTATTTCAAATTTAACCAGTGGTGTCTTTTATTTTAAATTTAACCAGTGGTGTCTTTTATTTTAAATTTAACCAGTAGTGTCTTTTATTTTAAATTTAACCAGTGGTGTCTTTTATTTTACATTTAACCAGTGGTGTCTTTTATTTCAAATTTAACCAGTGGTGTCTTTTATTTTAAATTTAACCAGTGGTGTCTTTTATTTCAAATTTAACCAGTGGTGTCTTTTATTTTACATTTAACCAGTGGTGTCTTTTATTTCAAATTTAACCAGTGGTGTCTTTTATTTTAAATTTAACCAGTGGTGTCTTTTATTTTAAATTTAACCAGTGGTGTCTTTTATTTCAAATTTAACCAGTGGTGTCTTTTATTTTAAATTTAACCAGTGGTGTCTTTTATTTTAAATTTAACCAGTGGTGTCTTTTATTTTACATTTAACCAGTGGTGTCTTTTATTTCAAATTTAACCAGTGGTGTCTTTTATTTTAAATTTAACCAGTGGTGTCTTTTATTTTAAATTTAACCAGTGTTGTCTTTTATTTCAAATTTAACCAGTGGTGTCTTTTATTTTAAATTTAACCAGTGGTGTCTTTTATTTTAAATTTAACCAGTACTGTCTTTTATTTTAAATTTAACCAGTGGTGTCTTTTATTTTAAATTTAACCAGTGGTGTCTTTTATTTCAAATTTAACCAGTGGTGTCTTTTATTTTAAATTTAACCAGTGGTGTCTTTTATTTTAAATTTAACCAGTGGTGTTTTTTATTTTACTTTTAACAATTGGCGTCCTTATTTTACATTTTAACATTTCTCTCTTTTATTTTACTTTTAATCTGTAATGTCTTTTATTTTATATTTGATCAATGTTGTCTTTTATTTTTTATTTAACCAGTACTTAATTTTATTTTGCATTTAAATTGTGCTGTCTTTTATTTCATATTTTAAATTTAACCAGTACTGTCTGTTATTTTAAATTTAACCAGTGGTGTCTTTTATTTCAAATTTAACCAGTGGTGTCTTTTATTTCATATTTAACCAGTGGTGTCTTTTATTTTAAATTTAACCAGTGGTGTCTTTTATTTTAAATTTAACCAGTGGTGTCTTTTATTTTAAATTTAACCAGTACTGTCTTTTATTTTAAATTTAACCAGTGGTGTCTTTTATTTTAAATTTAACCAGTGGTGTCTTTTATTTTAAATTTAACCAGTACTGTCTTTTATTTTAAATTTAACCAGTGGTGTCTTTTATTTTAAATTTAACCAGTGGTGTCTTTTATTTCAAATTTAACCAGTGGTGTCTTTTATTTTAAATTTAACCAGTGGTGTCTTTTATTTTAAATTTAACCAGTGGTGTTTTTTATTTTACTTTTAACAATTGGCGTCCTTATTTTACATTTTAACATTTCTCTCTTTTATTTTACTTTTAATCTGTAATGTCTTTTATTTTATATTTGATCAATGTTGTCTTTTATTTTTTATTTAACCAGTACTTAATTTTATTTTGCATTTAAATTGTGCTGTCTTTTATTTCATATTTTAAATTTAACCAGTACTGTCTGTTATTTTAAATTTAACCAGTGGTGTCTTTTATTTTAAATTTAACCAGTGGTGTCTTTTATTTCAAATTTAACCAGTGGTGTCTTTTATTTCATATTTAACCAGTGGTGTCTTTTATTTTAAATTTAACCAGTGGTGTCTTTTATTTTAAATTTAACCAGTGGTGTCTTTTATTTTAAATTTAACCAGTACTGTCTTTTATTTTAAATTTAACCAGTGGTGTCTTTTATTTTAAATTTAACCAGTGGTGTCTTTTATTTCAAATTTAACCAGTGGTGTCTTTTATTTCAAATTTAACCAGTGGTGTCTTTTATTTTAAATTTAACCAGTGGTGTCTTTTATTTTACTTTTAACAACTGGCGTCTTTATTTTACATTTTAACATTTCTCTCTTTTATTTTACTTTTAATCTGTAATGTCTTTTATTTTATATTTGATCAATGTTGTCTTTTATTTTTTATTTAACCAGTGCTTAATTTTATTTTGCATTTAAATTGTGCTGTCTTTTATTTCATATTTTAAATAGTATAATCTTTTATTTTCATTTAAGCAGTACTATATTTTATTTTATTTTGACCAGTTCTGTCTTTTGTTTTAACACCTCAGATAAAATACAATTTTTCCATTGCATATCAACAGAACAAAAAAAATGAGAATCATTTTCCTTGATGGTTGGTTGATTTTGTTTAGCAGCATAGCCACACCTTTATGGGTCATTTAATACCGAAATCTAAATACTTTGAAGTTAAAAATTACGGCTTCGACTAAATATAATTTAAACGTAAGTATTTGCCTGTAACTACAGATAAAATGTATTGTTGGTCACTTTACTATAAATATGTATTCTTATACTTTCATAGTGTTTTGCTTTTGTTTGGGGTTCGCTATTTGCCCATAGCTGGGAACCTAACAGGTGCTACCACCATCAGTCAGGGAGAACCTGGAAAATTCGTAATTAAGCGGTTGTTCCACGTTCCTCGAAAGCACCAAGTTCCCGACGGGTTGTTGTTTACCACGGGTTGTTGTTTATTGTTCACACAATAGAGACTTACCCTAACACTTGACGATCAGAGATTGGCAGCTGACCTCTCTTCCGATCTAACTGGCCGGCTTTTTACAATGCCTTCAAAATCAAACTCCATTACCGCCGGTCAGACCCCGAACGACTGCCGGTTCACAATTCAAGGAGGCTCCGTGCCTTGAGATGATATTGGGTCATAAACTCATACCCAACCTCAAGTCGAGGTGCCCTGATGTTCTAAGCGCAGCTTCGATGTAGCACAAAGCCGAAATAATGGGGCACCGAGTGAGGATCGATCTCACTACTCAATTGTCATGATTGTAGCGAGACCTGCTAGTTACCCATTACATCACGTTGAGTAGCCCTGATCTTTTAGGCGCAGTCTTTGTTAAGTTACAGCCAAACAAATTTCGAAATAATGCTTCAAACACACATTTTCCTGATTTTTCGAAGAGTTCATATCTGCTCTGTTTTCGTAAGCTAAGTTAAACAAAGAGAATTTATTTACGAAATTTTACAAAATCCATAGGAAATAAACTAACTCCAACATATTTTAAATTTATTTGTTTAAACAAGGCTCGAAATAATGATGTTGTTTTCTTCTAAGTCCTTCGTGGTCGAGCGGTTTCAAACACGTCTGATAAATTGACTGCTTTCCCTTGAGAACGCAGGTTCGAATCCTGCCAAAGTACGCATATTTTCCTAACAAAATTTCTCGATTATTCAGGTCGGTAGATATAAATAAATAAATAGACTCTAGGGTGCGAGGGATAAATTATCGTCTAAATTACGCAAAAATGAAGATAACACTAACATCTAGTTATATATATATATATATATATATATATATATACCAAAATTACACAAAAATATCTTGAAATAGTAAAGAGTAAATTTATTCAATAAAATCGTCATTGTCTTCAACCACGACCTGCAGAAGATCTCTGAATTTCCTGCAACTTTTCTTTGTTTATGCTGGTGTATGCCGTCATAATCCATGCCTTCAATTCATTTTTGATATTACAAGGAATTTATTTTTGTCTCTCGCTCAACTCCATAGATAATAATCAAGAGGTTTACAGTCTGGGGAGTTAGGTGGCCATATTCAAGCAGGTATGTGGTTTCAGAAATTTTCCTGCAACGATGCCTGGATTCTCCTCCTTGTGAAGCATGGTGCAGAGTCCTGTTGCCAGACATAGAGTATTCCAGCAGGAAGGCCATCGACTGCATATAAGACTGAAACAGCCTATCACCACTGGATGTTGATTTTAAAAACGACTATATATATATATTGAATTTTGATATATTTTAATTTTAAATAATGTATGTGTGTGTGAGTGTGAATGTATATTTTTGCTTATATTATATGCATATATATGTCCGTTCTATAGTTATGATGATATAGTTTAATATTATGTAGGTAAGTAATTTTTTTGCATATGGACGCCATCTTTAAATCAATTTTCCATGTATTTCCTGATATCTTTGTATGAAGATAAAAGCAGGGAGCACCCGTAGGAACGTGAATATTTTGGCTCACCAAAGCGTAACCTAGAATATTGAACCCCATAGACGATTTCTTATGCTTGTAATCTGCACAGACGTAAGTCCAAATTGTTTCATATACTAAAATCTAAACTACGTATTTTCCTCTTTCTTGAAAAATTAAAAAAAATGGGGAGATAACTGCTATGTCTTTTCTTTGGTTAAACTATTTGATTGGTTAAAAAATCCCGTTGGTTAAAAAATATGAATATAAGTATAAAATCCTATTTATTATTTTTTTTTCGTTTTGCAAGATTATATTTCAAATAAAAAAAAAGAAAAAGAAAAAATCGGCTAAAAAAATAATCCCTTAAAATATTTATATATATTCCTAGTTTCTTTGTTCTCTTATATTAAGACACGAACAATGATGACTCTTCACGACTTCCTATACTTTTAAGTTTAAGCAATGTTTCTCCTCTTATTTTTTCCTAGTACATAAGACATAAACAATGATGACTCTTCACGACTTCCTATCCTTTGTAGGTCTAAGCAATATTTCTCCCCTTACTTTTTTTCCTAGTACATAAGACATAAACAATGATGACTCTTCACGACTTCCTATCCTTTGTAGGTCTAAACAATATTTCTCCCATTACTTTTTTCCTAGTACATAAGACATAAACAATGATGACTCTTCACGACTTCCTATCCTTTGTAGGTCTAAGCAATATTTCTCCCCTTACTTTTTTCCTAGTACATAAGACATAAACAATGATGACTCTTCACGACTTCCTATCCTTTATAGTTCTAAGCAATGTTTCTCCCCTTACTTTTTCCTAGTACATAAGACATAAACAATGATGACTCTTCACGACTTCCTATCCTTTATAGTTCTAAGCAATATTTCTCCCCTCACTTTTTTCCTAGTACAGAAGACATAAACAGTGATGACTCTTCACGACATCCTATCCTTTGTAAGTCTAAGCAAAGTTTCTTCCCTTACTTTTTTCCTAGTACATAAGACATAAACAATGATGACTCTTCACGACTTCCTGATCTATTTTTAACACTCTTGCATTCAGTGTGTTCTATGAATGTCAAATTCTCCAAGCCCACTTTTCCTATTATGTACCGTGAATATTTCAAACCATTTTAATTCTAAGGAGAAGTATCTTTTTTGTTCGGATAAAAAGAAAACAACAACAAAAAAACAAAACAAAACAAAACAAAACAAAAAAACAAAACAAAAACAAAACAAAAAACACCCAAAACTATCTAACCATATCTCCATTACCGCAAATCTCTTCTTCGTCATAGCCCAGAGAGGACTGATGTTACAAAGATGTCTCGCACACTTTCTTTGTGTCTATCTAAATTTTCCTGTTTCTTAACCCTCTAGGGCCATTCGTATCATATTTGATACAGTATGAAAACAAGCCTTGAAAGAAATATTTTCCTGAAAAATTTTTTAAGAGAAATATTTTATAAATTTCAAATGAAAGCAGTACTGACTGCTCAGTCAATGAATACCAAATGTTTCCTTATAGGGAAATACCAAATGTTTCCTTATAGGGAAATACTGTATCAAATATGATACGAATGGCCCTAGAGGGTTAAAACTTGGTTTAGATTTTGAAAAGCATCTTTTGATATTACAATGAACTCTTGGCTTTCTGTTTCCCATTTTAATAAAAGCAAATGTTGATAATGCGTACTACCCACCAAACGAAACTTAACAGCATTTGCTTTTTCTACCTTTATATATATATATATAATTAGGAAGATCAGCCGATTAAGCTACCATCGTTTCAACCTTTCGGTATCATCAGGATTAACTGATTATCCAGCGCACTGGCCTGCTTTTTGGTGAATCTGTGGAACAGTTAAGACAAGTTTAAATATGCTAACACAAACTAACCAAATTACTGCATCAGCGGAGGCTGCGTAATCTTTGAACAGTGGACCGAGCCTCTGGAAAAAATTAAACAAAAAAAATTAAACAAAAAAGTACCTTGTGTCACAACTCGTTCTAGTGTAGCAGCAAAGTAAATAAAAACTGATTTCCTAACGCATAATTTTGAACACACAACGGAAATTGAAAATAAGATGTTTAAAATAATATATATATATATATATATATATATATATATATATATATATATATATATTTTTAATCATTTCACCCCGAGCAAGGCAGAAACGCCACTGATGTGCAGGGGGTTACATAAATGTAGAAAGATTAATTAGAAAAGAGTGAGGAGTACAAGCTAGTTAGAAAGGAACAATAGAAAGCTGAGAAAGCAGGTGCAATGACAGATACATGGGCGGAGAGAACGTGAAGATTATACAGGGGTGGGGAGAGAGTTAGAGTCCAGTGGTTAGTAGGTGAGTATTAACTTTGCTTTTAAATTTCTGGAGGTCGTAGCCGTCAGGAAAGCAAGAATACGGGAGTGAGTTCCACAGGCATATATATATATATATAAACTCATTGTACCTATAGATATACATACATGTGTATAGGTACAATGAGTTTATATATATATATATATATATATCTGTAAATTCAGATAAGACTTAGTGGGGAAATAGCATGCCATTTTAAGGCATGCATTCTTCGACCCCTTCTAAAGAGAGAATGAAGAAAATTCTAAGCCCAGAGATTGGGTTAGGTAATGAAAGGGGCTGGGATGTATTGGTCTTTCTTTGGGTTGGGCTGGGGGAAGGAGCTAGTAGTAATTTTTCCTTAGTAGTGGGAGGTATGTGGCCTGACCCTAGGGTTAGCAGGGTAAGTGTTGTGAAGGTAACTGCCATGTCAACTTTTTAAAAAAATGTCATTTTTTTATCGGGACTCACTGGGGGAATAGGATAATTATTGTAATTTATATTTATTTCTATGGCGACACAAACTCATGATCTCCCTTCGTTTGTTAAGGAGATTATTTTGGTTTTGAAATTTTAAAATTTTAATTTTTTCTGTTAACCATAGATTACAACTATCTCTTAAGCTATTAGAGCCTAGCCTTGCATATGAGTTCCCATTTTATTTGGGTGCCTAAGTTACTTTCTTTTAATTCCCAGTATTTTCTAGAAAGCGCAGTTTGTTATTTTAAACTAGGGTTGGTGAAAGAGTGCCTGTGGGTATAAAGCGGTTGCTTCCAAATTCCAGCGAAAATTCCGATATAAACATTCCGTCTCCCCTGATTTTCCTTAGGGTAGATGGTGGCTTGATAAATCACATTTTCAGACCTACACTTACCCTCAACCGGACAGTTACTTCTAGATCTACAGTTGCAGGGGCGGGGTTATTATATTTCCCGTATTGGATTCCCTACACTTCTTCAAGATTTGGTTATTATGGAAGCCAATAATGTTATACATGCTATTGGTACACGAGTAACTAATTTTGACGGTTTTTTATTGAATATCTTACTTAGGGGTTTATCTCCATGAAAGTGTTTAATTATTAAATTAAGGAAAATCTTCCCAATGTTAATTGTCGACAGACTGATTGTTTAATGACTTAGTTTCTGGTCATAATAAGACAAGACCAGTGCACATTTGTATTAAAAAGTGTCCAATAGAATTACATTTTAGAACTTTTGAATATTTTCTATTAGTAAACGAGTTATTACGCGACCTAGGTTTCTACCATGAGGGGTGTCTTCAGGCGATTTGCAATAACTGATTTTACCGTTTATTTTTTTTTTTTAAGAACGCTCACTTAACGGTGTATTTTATTTTGTTTTTTTTTGAACGCTCACGTGGCAGGGAATTTTTGAACGTGCAATTTTTAAAATTACAAGGAATTATGGCGTCTTCATCCATAGTAATATTTTATTTTGGCCATTTAAGTGATGTACTATGTATGAACTTGTTCGAATCACCCTAAATTTTCTTCATTCTTTCATTGATGTAACTGCAATGCAGGTAATTATTAGATATTTATAAATTCATTTGATGCACATGTTATTGTGCAATATTAACAAAAGAACCATTCTATTTTCATTTACAATTATTCACTTGGCAATTGTTTCCTTGCCTTGTAAAATTTTTGCAAAGTAATAATAACAAAAGAACCGTTCTATTTTCATTTGGCAATAAATACTAAAAATAGTATGAAATAGATCATTTCTTTTAAAAAACTGGGGTGGCCTAATAACTATGGACGGTAGTGTGTATATATATATATATATATATATATATATATATATATATATATATATATATATATACTTGTCTTTATTATAATACAGAGGATTATTATTATTATTATTATTATTATTATTATTATTATTATTATTATTATTTCCTTTGATTTCTCTTTTATACAAATTTCTATTAGAGTTCTAAAACTAGAAATAGCTCCATGACATTTTTACTGATCATTTTCGTACAAAAACAAAAACAAAAACAAATAAAACAAAACAAAACAAAAAAACAAACCCTAACATCACACACATTTTACATAGATAATGTGTGAGTACTTTTTTTTGTATTTCTTTAAGGCACGTGCTACCAGGAAACCTTCAACGAGTCTATCGAAACCTGTTTCAATCAATCCGAGGGCTCCAACTACAACTGGAATTATTGATGTCATGTGCTATATTTTTGAGAATTCATATGGACTATTCGGTTACCGCCTTTTTTTACTTTTTAAAATAGCGAATAGCATCCATATTTATCACTGTTGTTGCAATATTTTGTTAAGTTTGTAAAGCTGAAATATTTAACGATGCGATAGGGGAATTTCTACGGATGATTTATGGTCAAAGAACTCGCAATGTGCTTGTTAAATCATGAAATGAAGAATTAAGATTCATCAGAATATCAAAATAGGAAAATCGGGAAAATTTCCCGGCTACATTTAGTTATTTATTACTGGTTAAAGTCTTTAAAGTTTATCGACTTGATCGTGCGTTTTAAGTTAGTTATAATAATATGAGTCACGGTGAAAAAATTTCCTCCGCGCACAACCAATTGGAAAACAGAGAGATGAAAAAAAGGAGAAATATAGAGAAAAAGCGAGAATCAAATAGAGAAAGAGAGAGAGAAAGAGAGAGAGAGAAAGAGAGAGGGCGACGAGAGAAAAGCAGAGAGAGAGAGAGAGAAAAAGAGAAAGAGAGAGACTGTATTTGAATCTTTTTTTTGCTTACAGAAAAAAAGGGAAGCGTGAATAGGATTACTTTTCTTTTTTCTTTCTTTCTTTTGTTTCTTGGAATTGCATATTTTTCTTTCTTTCTTTCTTTCTTTCTTTTTTTCTTTCTTTCTTTCTTTCTTTCTTTCTTGTTCTTAACTGCATATTTTCTTTCTTTTTGTGCTTTTCATAATTGCATATTTTTCTTTCTTTCTTTCTTTCTTTCTTTCTTTCTTTTTCGTAACTGCATATTCTTCTTTCTTTCTCTTTTTTTCTTTCTTTCTTTCATTCTTTTGTTTTTCATAACTTCATATTTATCTTTTTTCTTTCTTTCTTTTTCGTAACTGCATATTTTTCTTTCTTTCTTTCTTTCTTTTGTTTTTCGTAACTTCATATTTATCTTTCTTTCTTTCTTTTTCGTAATTGCATATTTTTTTCTTTCTTTCTTTCTTTCTTTCTTTCTTTCTCGTAATTGCATATTTTCTTTCTTTCTTTTTTTTTGTATTTTTAGTAACTGCATATTTTTCTCTTCTTTGTTTCTTTATTTCTTTCTTTGTTTCTTTGTTTCTATGTTTCTTTCTTTCTTTCTTTTGCGACATCATCCCCAACACTGACATCAGCAATTCCTGAAATCACCAACACGACCATCATCCTGCCATTACACATCACCATCAGTGTTAGCTTCACCACGATCAGCATCCAAATTATTGCCGGTTTCAACTTGTATGCTGTTCATTGCAATGTGCATACGAGACTCCATGGACGCGTGTAGATACATACGTATGTACTGTCGCTAATTTTTTTTTTTTAATCATATCACCCCGAGCAAGGCGGTAACGCCACTGATGTGCAGGGGGCTACATAGGAGTGAAAAGATTGGAAAAGAGAAAACCGGAAACCGCATCCTAAACAGGAAACAAGGAATGAGACTCTTCACCTGTTCAATAGACGTGGGTGGAGTGTGAACCGAGCGATAGTTTAGTCTATCTACTCCAATTGAAAAAAAAAAAAAAGAGTGAGAAGATTGGAAAGGAGAAAACCGGAAACCACATCCTAAACAGGGAACAAGGGATGAGCCTCTTCACCTGTTCAATAGATGTGGGTGGAGTGTGAGCCGGGCGATAGTTTAGTCTATCTACTCCAATTAGTTTAGTCTATCTACTCCAACTGCAAGCATATAAGGCCTTGGCTCACACCGTAAACATTTGTCCAAACTTAACCCATCGATACGACGGAGAACAAAAATGTGTTTATAGCAACCATTCTTTTAAGCATATTTCATTGAAAATGACCGACAAGGAAAATTTTATTAATTTTTATTTAATTTTTCCAGTACTCTGACGTGTTTAGTTTTTGCTGTAGTTGCACTATGTATCAGACAATTCTCTCCAACCATCAACCTTATATTATTTGATAACAGAAATAGAGATTTTAATTTTTTTTTTCTAAATAGATCCATGCTGAGGTGATTTTTACCGTCGCGTGCGGCACGTGGGAGCTTGAAAAGGACGCTTCTTCTTTTCAAAAACAGCATAAAATAAATTACGTTGCAGTTAAAATAAGAGGAAATAATAACAAAAGCAGTAACATAAGACCCTTCAGAATGGTCAGAGAAGTGACTGAAAGCGCTTGGAAAAGTAATTACTTTTACTTATCTCTAGCAAAAAGGACAACATTTTAGAGGACTGGAAAAAATAAATAGAAAATTAATAAAATCTTCCTTGTCCGTCGTTTTTAACGAAATATGTTTAAAAAACGTTGCTGCTTATATATATATATATCACCTCAGCAAGAGAAAAATCCTAAAGGTGATGTGTTATCCTAAAGGTGATGTGTTATCCTGAGGTGATGTGTTATCCCCTGTGGGGATTTTCATATCGAAATGATCATCCAACATCATTGAATTAATCCTTTTTTAATTTATATTTGCTCTGTAATATTTTATTACATGGAGCTCTCTTCCTGTATCATTTTTTAATATTAAAATAAATTTTTTTATATTAATTAGGATCGGGTTCTTGGAATTTACCTTCTTGCTTTTTCCGCTTGGATTAAAGTATCCGAATTAAAATATATATATATATATATATATATATATATATATATATATATATATATATATATATATATATATATCAGCATGCAATGTGGGTATAGAAGAATCCAAAGGAGTATCCTGTACATACAGTGGTAGGATAACTCTCTAAGAGAGCTCTAAATATATATGCATATAAATACATATAGAGCAAATATAAGAAAAATTAAGACAGACACGTTATTTCATAGTGAATCGGAAGTATGGGCCGATTTCAGGCGAACCATCGTCAACTTCCGTCTTTATTTTTTAAAAAATTCGCTTGAAAATAGGCCTATACTTCCGATTCACCATGAAATAACGTGTCTGCCTTAATTTTTCTTATATATATATATATATATATATATATATATATATATATATATATATATATATATACGAGAAATCGACAACTGTCCGCGCGCTGACATCGCTACATTATTTGAATACACCAACCGAATGCGTATGTATGTGCGCAACGGCACACATATACATATATATGCCAAGCCCAGTATGGTTCGCATATAGTTATGTTTTGTGAGCGCCGGTGGGCGGGCACGCGCGTGTATGTGTCTTTGCGCACGTCAATGGGTGTACAAATGTGTATGTATGTCTGCGTCTGTCACGACGACAAATTTTCCTCACACTTCTCCAAAAATAGACCAATATTCGCAGCCCTACATATAGCCAATTAAAAAAAAAAATCAGTTTGTCTGACGATCGCGAGAGCGTGAAACCGAGGGTCACGAAATCACACCTATCTATATGAATACGTCAGCTCTATCACTGATATTGAGCGCTTTTAAATAAGTACCGCGCATAATATATAAAAAATATATGTATAACAAATTGCATATATATATATATATATATATATATATATATATATATATATACACACGTACATAAACACAGTAAAAAGGGAAACAAAAGAAAAAAATTAATGACAGCAGCAGCAGCAGACAGCCAAGAATGACCATTCTTTGAAAGGCCGGGAACACACTCGGAAAGACAGGCACACGCTTCTCTGCTATTCTGAAGATGAGATTTTGATCTCGAAATATTAATGTTTAATAAATAGCTAATACCCCCAAACTTCTTTACCTTCTTTTATTTTACTCAACGCATCGAATCCATTGCTAAATCCGGCTGCTATGAAAGTCGGTTCTCTGTGCAGGGCCCCGAGGTTTTTTCCGTCTGAATCTATCCTGCACATTTATACATCTACCATCCGCCCGTGCATTGAATACTGTTGCCATATCTGGTCGGGTGCCCCTGCTATTCTCCTTGGGCTTGTCGACAAGGTACAGCGGAGGGTCTGTAATGTGATCGATACTGACTTGGCAGACCGCCTGCAGTCTCTCTCTCTCACCGGCGTGACGTGGTTTCCCTGTGTCTCTTCTATAAATACTTTCACGGCTTCTGCTCCGATGGACTTAGATCACTGGTGCCCCCTAGGTTCGAATTTGCACGAGATACTAGATTAGCAACTAGATCCCACCCTTTTACAGTGAAACCGATAAAATGCAACCGCAACTTCTACTCCACAGTTTCTTTTCTCGTACTTCCCGACTGTGGAATTCCCTTCCACACGACTGCTTCTCCGACGGCTACAATCTCCAGGAGTTTAAATGTAAGGTCACTAGACATCTCCTAACACACTAACTCGCTTCCATTCTTTCAAACACTATTCCCATCTTCCCAACTATCTATCACCCACTTCTGACATTTCCTATATCTAACCACTCTTTCTATTTACCTCCCCCTATGTAGCCCCAAGCGCAATAGTGGCAGTGGAATGCCTTGCTTGGGGTGGAACGATTAAAAAAAATTGTAACAGCCTTCCAGACATAACCAGACACACACACACACACACACACACACACACACACACACACACACACACACACACACACACATTGTAACAGCCTTCCAGACATAACCAGATACACACACACACACACACACACACACACACACACACGCACGCACACACACACACACACACATATATGCATATATTTATAATTATATACATGCACACACACATATATATTTGCATATATATATATATATATATATATATATATATATATATTGATTCAAGAGTAACTTCTTATTTTTAAAATAATCATAACAATATTAAGTTTTTTCTCATTGTTTTGTATTTGATCTTTAATGTATGAGAATTTAATCTGTTTCTGTCTTTTCCGATTGATTAATTTGTTTCAAAATTGAAAGCCCTACAAATATGGCTGAACGTCTTACCGTACAGGAGAGTGTCCAGCTAGTGGCACGTTATGAAGTTTGGAAATCCCTCGTTCCAAGGCAAAGAGGGTGGAGGACCATTAAAGGACTACACGCTCAAGTTGACGCAAAGACAATCACGAACTGTCATGCAAAACTCATGGCTATAGGCTCTGGACCTGATAGTTGAAGAAGAGGTCGCCCTTTCAAATACAGCGACGTGGAGACAGTGCAAGCAGTTCAAAAAGTGTTTACAAGTAGCCTAAAATAGTCAATTCAACAAGCAGGAAGGGAAAGTGAAAGTGAAAGTGAAAGTGAATGTTTTTTTCTTTTCTTTTTTAATCATATCACTTCGAGCAAGGCGGTAACGCCACTGATGTGCAGGGGGCTACATAAGAGTAAAAAAGATTAGAGGAGAATGAAGAGAAGGACGATCCAGTTTAGAAAGAGGGAAGAAAAGGATGGGAATACAGTTGACAGTTACAAAGGTGGAGAGAAATGAAAGGATATACAGGGCGGTGTGGAAAGAACTAGGGTCAAGTAGTTAATAGATGAGTATTGGCCTTGCATTTAAGAATAATAAAGCGAGTTCCACAAGCGGGAAGTGCGAGAGAAGAAGCTGCAGGAGCAGAATTGTCGTCTGCATTTGGTTGATCTAACTGTGAATGGGTGAGACCCAGTTGCTAGTCTGGTTGCACGAGTAAACATCTGTTGCGGAGGCACCAGTTACTTAAGTTCGTTGGAGCAGAAACCATGGAATTATTTATAGAACAGACAAAGTGATGCCACATCTCGTCGGTGGGAAAGTTGCTGTAGTCGATCTTTCAAGTTGGTACCTATCACATTACTGATTCTCCTTTGGAGCCTGTCAAGAACACGGAGATGAACAGCGGGGACACCTGACCATATATGGCAGCAGTACTCCATGCACGGACGAATGGTTGATTTGTATATATGCAGGATGGTTTCAGGTGAGAAAAACATCCTGGCCTGGCACAGTGACACAACCTTCCTAGCAGTGGATTTAGGTATTGACACAATGTAATGGTTCCACTTGAGATTAGAAGAGAGGGTAAGGCCGAGGAGGCGCAGTGTATTGCTCTAGGGGAGACTCGCTTGGTCCTTGCTTATGGGAGGCAGGAGAGGTTGCCTGTGATGATTCACAGACAGCAGCTTGGTCAACAAGTAGCAAGGGACAGTGAAAGTGAAAGTGAAAGTGAAAGTGAGTTCTCTGTGCTCAAGAAGGAGCTTAAATGGCATCCTTGGAAGGTGCACTAATGCCAATCAATCTTCATGGAAGGCTGTGACATTCACATGGAGTTTGGGAGAGTATCCTGGTATAGTATGAAGAATGGTCTGACTCTTTAAAAATTTACTCTGGAGTGATGAAGCATTGTTTTCAATCGGTGAGATTGTGAAGCGTCAAAACTGTCAATATTAAACCGGCGAAGAACCCTCTTATTATCTTTGAATAAAAAAAAATGCAAATCAGTGCAAAGTAACTGTATGTGTGGGATGACATCAGATAGAATTGTGGGTCCATACATTCTTTGCGATAACATAGATGCAGAAAGCTGCAAGATGAAATCTGGCCAGTTATCAGTGCTTGGGAGAATGTTGATTTGATTTTCATGCGAGATGGGACCCTTCCACATTTTACTAATGTTGTTTGTAAATGGCTGAATGACCACTTCCTCAGGAGATGGATGGGTCATTGTGGTCCGTATGACTGGCCAGTCAGAAGTCCTGACTTAACACCCAGTGACTTTTTCTTTCTGGAATTGGTCAAAGAAGCAAGTCAACTATACCAAACCAAGACTTTGGAAGAACTTGAAGGGCGAGTACAAGAAGTTATGTCTTCCATACTACAAGAGTGTCTGGTGAAATCAGTTGGTGACTCGAGAAGCAGGTAGTGAAATCTTGTGGCCATATCGAAATTTTGAATAAAACATCAAACGTTTTCCTCTCATATCCATTCCTTGCGAAAAAATTTTTATTACTTTAAAACTGTGTGTTACATTTCAGTCAACATATATATATATATACATATGAAATCATTTTTTGAACATAATTCCATCCCAGACTCCTGCACTACCAGGCAACTCTGCCCCCTTGGAAACTCTGACCACGCCGTAGTCTCCGTAAACATATCAATCCGCACTAACTCTACCCAAGAAAACCAGACCAGCAGAATATCATACTGCTACCAAAGAGCCGACTGGGACTCGTTCAGGGACTTCCTCTGCGACGTCCCCTGGAACAACGTCTTTGATCTTCCTGTCGAAGACTGTGCCTCCGAAGTCTCCTCTTGGGTTAAGGCTGGCATCGATGCTTTTATCCCTGCCAGAAAATTCCAACTAAAACCTAATTCGTCCCCCTGGTTCTCACCCGCTTGCTCGGCCGCTATTGCCCACCGGAACCATTTCTTCCGGCTCTATCGAAGCTGCTCGTCGAACCAAAACAGGCGCCTTTTCACCTCAGCACGGAACAAGTGTAAAAAAGTACTGAACGAAGCCAAGAGGGTGTTTGCTACCAGAATTAGGCAACGCATAACATCCTCTAAGTTTGGCTCCAAAGATTACTGGCGTCTCTGCAAAAGCGTGCTCAGCAGGAACAAGACTTCAATACCCCCACTAATCAATGAATTTGAAGTTCTCACCTCCCCAGCCGACAAGGCTGAATGCTTTGCCCGTAGATTCTCAACCAATTCGACACTGGACTCGTTAGGAATACCTACACCAGACTTCCCACCCAGAACTAAGGCTCAACTAAATAACGTCCACATTTCACCCTCGCTGGTCGCCAAGATAATTGCGCAACTTGACCCACACAAAGCGAGCGGCGGTGACGGAATCCCAGTCATAGTACTGAAGAAATGTGCCCCAGAACTCTCCTCTGTCCTCTCTAAACTCTATAACCTCTGCCTATCTGCTTCCTGCTTTCCTGCCTGTTGGAAGTCCTCCTGCGTAGTACCTATATTTAAGAATTCTGGCGAACCCTCAGGCCCCGCCAATTACCGTCCTATTAGTCTCCTTCCAATCTTTGGCAAAGTTTTCGAAGCCATTATCAACGCCGAGGTGATTCAGCACCTTATGACCAACGGGCTTCTCTCTGACAAACAGTATGGGTTTCGCTTCACCAGGTCTACTGCTGATATGCTAACGACCATTACCGAGTACATATACCAGGCACTCGACAAGAATGGTGAAGCCCGAACCGTTGCCTTGGATATCTCCAAAGCATTCGACAGGGTCTGGCATGCTGGCCTCTTGTGCAAACTGCGGAGCTATGGGATAACTGGACATCTGTTTGACCTCATCCAGTCCTTCCTCTCTAACCGCACATTAAAGGTGGTATTAAATGGGCATGCCTCCCAAAACTACCAGACGAACGCGGGCGTCCCTCAAGGTTCTATCCTAGGTCCCACGCTATTTCTGATCTACATTAATGATCTCCCCGACACCATTAGATCCCAAGTTGGCATGTATGCCGACGACACAACAATCTACTCCCGCATCGATCAGAAACCAGGTCTGGACGACAAAGTGAACCTCGCTGCCGCACTTGAAAGGGACCTCCAATCCGTAGTGACCTGGGGTAGGAAATGGTTGGTAAATTTCAATGCCTCCAAAACAAAGCTGTTATCAACTAACCACCATAGACAATCGCATCTACCTCCCATTAGCATGGGACAGGCTAGCCTCCCAGAGAGTAAAATACTACGCCTCCTTGGCCTTACACTCTCGGCGGACCTCAAATGGAATGACTATATTGAATCCATTGCCAAATCTGCTGCTATGAAAGTGGGCTCTCTGTGCAGGGCCCGGAAATTTTTCCCACCTGAAACTATTCTGCACATATACAAATCTACCATCCGCCCGTGTATTGAATATTGCTGCCATATCTGGTCGGGTGCCCCTGCTGCTCTCCTTGGGCTTCTTGACAAAATACAAAGGAGGATCTGTAACGTGGTTGATACTGACTTGGCAGACCGGCTGCAGCCGCTCTCACACCGGGGTGATGTAGCTTCCCTGTGCCTCTTCTACAAGTACTTTCATGGCTTCTGCTCCGATGAGCTTAGATCACTGGTGCCGCCTAAGCACGAATTTACACGAGATACTAGATTAGCAACTAGGTCCCACCCTTTTACAGTTAAACAAATAAGATGTAACCGTAAATTCTACTCCAACAGCTTCTTTTCTCGCGCTTCCCGCCTGTGGAACTCCCTTCCACAAGTCTGCTTTCCCGACAGTTACAATCTCCAGGTGTTTAAATGTAGGGTCAATAGACACCTCCTATCACCCTAACTCCCAACTATTCTCACAACACTCTCATCTACCCAACCCTCATTCTCGGTATCCTCACCCGCCTATCACCCACCCTCTGTTATTTCCTATATTTAATCAGCCTTTCTCCACTCTACGTAGCCCCCTGCACAGTAGTGGCAGTGACATGCCTTGCTCGGAGTGAAACGCTTATATATATATATAAAAAAAAAAAATTTTTGATCGATACTCGTATTTAAGTAGATATTCTGTTAATAATCAAACACAGTATTATATATTTATTTCTACCGGCCTGATTATTTTACGATAAATATTTGTTACAAAAATGTGCGTCATTCGGCAGGATTCGAACCTGTGACCCCTATTCACATAGGGGAAGCCACCATGTGACCTGGCGCGTCTTAGACCTCTCGACCACGAATGACGATCAGTTTGAACGAAGTCAAATTAGTACAATTTTCGTATTCATCGTAATAACCATCTCTGCTCTGAAATGTATCGCAATGTCAACATGTTACGGAAATTAACGAAGATTAACGAAACTGGTTATAAACAACCGACAATTTGAAATGCTGTTTGAACATTATTTTTGATCGATATCGCATTTAAGTATATATATATATCCACAGTAACATCTATTTTGCTCTATTTCACTCAGCTCATCAGTATGGTTAGACAACCGATTGCTTTTAGCCAGAATTGAAACCCGACCGAATTGACATCAGTCGACTATTCTACCTCTGAGGCATGGGCGCTCGGTAGAGGAAGCCGAACTTTAGCGTGTATATACAATGTAAACACACGCCAGTAGGCGAGAGTTTTCTAATTAATTACTGAATGAACGATGCGTAAATGCTTGAGTTGCTACTTTTTTAAAAATCTACTATTCCTCCATAGTGATCAATCGGCGTACGAAAGCGTATTTATATATTTGAAAAAACTGAGAAAATTATAACCACTAAACTCCAACATATCCTCTGCCCCAACCCCTGAAAAGATTTTTCAGATACTATCTATTGGTTTATCAATGTTACTAATAAAGCTAGAACCACATTTCTTAAATTTGATATTGTGGACTTCTATTCTTCTATATCTAAAGACCTCCTAGTAAACTGTTAATTTCGCTAGAAGCTATGTAGAAATCAGACGAATATGCTAACATTATTCTATAGGCTAGAAATTCCTCCTTACTCTTAACGATTCTACCTGGACTAAAGGTTTCAATAATAAATTTGACGTCCCCATTGGGATTACATGATTTAGTCCAAGTTGCCGGTTTAATAGGCATTTATATTCTAGACACCCTTAGTAGAACTGAGGATCCTAAGCAGGTTGGCCTATACCGAGATGATGGACTTATGTTCATTCCGAATAGTAATGGCTCTTTGACTATGAAAATCCAGAAGAAAATCGTTAGAGCCTTCAAGATGCTAGCATTTAAAACAGAGATTGCTTCCAACTTAAAGGTTGTGAATTACCTAAACATTACTCTCAACCTCGTTAATAATTCCTTTAAACCATACAATAGGGAAAATGAAACCCCTCGCTACATCAACATTAATTCTAACCCCTAACGCCATTATAAAACAAATACCAAGGACGGTTATTACTAAAATTAGCTGATTATCGTCTAACCTTAGACTCTTTGGCGATAACAAAAAATTATATGAAAAAGCTGGTATAAAGATAAATTAACTTCTTTAACACCCACTAGTACGTCTGAATTGCAGAAAGCTAAAGGTAAACACAGGAAAAGGAAGATTACATGGTTCAACGCCCAGTTCTATAGACTATCAACTGTTAACATTGGGGAAATTATTTCTTAAATTAATAAGTAAACATTTTCATAACGACAACTCCATGTGTAAAAAATATTTAATAGGAAAACGATTAAGTTTTGTTATTACTGTCCTAATAATGTATGCAACATTATTAGCTCTCACAATAACCAGATTTTTAAGAATTTCAATGAATCTAATACAGAACACGAGATTATACCCTCCTGTAATTGCAGATCCAGAGAAAACAGTTCGGTTGTAGGTAAATGCAGATCTACAAGTGTGATCTATCAGACTACCATCTCCCCACAAAAATATAAAGAAAAATATAAATTGTACATCGGAACTTCTGCGGGAATTTGGAAACAAAGATTCTATACGTACATGCATTCCTTTACTAACCCTAATTTAATGTATCAGACAACCGTCCCCCGAAAATACTGGGAATTCAAGGAAGAAGGCCTACATTCACAGATCAAGTGGAAGCAGATCAAATGGAAGCCACAGATCAAGTGGAAGCACGTACTTCTAATAGTCTAGGTGATAGATGCAATCTATGTTTAACAAAAAAAAAAAAAAAAAAAAAAATAGGATTTTCAAGTTTCAATATCGAAATGTACTTTTTAATATACGTAATGAATTTATTAATTTGTGTTGGAATAAATTTAAATTTCACTACTTTCTTCGTCCATTTATTCATAATAGATTTTGCGCTTACATAGACTAGATTTTAAATTTGGTGAATCCGTAGCCCTTGCTTCTATCTACCACCACTAACCCAATGGTCAAATCACCTGCCTTCCACTACCCAAAGGGAATTTACTACTACAAATCTCCTCGGCATAACCCTATAGTAACCATCATTTCTCACCCCTTCTTTTACTAACCTTTGCTTCCGAAACAAGAATTTTTTCTACATTCTTTGGTTGACTGGGGTTGACAATGCATGTCTCGAACTGACATGTTGAAATAGCTATCCCCCCACTAAATGTGATCTGAATTTCTTGCAATATGTAGCCGCGCATTATCGTGGGGATCACGTCTATCCACAGGTCTCATTTTTTGCAGGGGCGCATGCATTTCGGCAAGTTGATTGCAGTAAACCTCTGCATTAATGCTCTGATTGGCTTCCAGAAAACAGATGTGGATAACACCAATTGCAAATCCACTAGACAGTCACCATAATCATTTGTTGATGTAACTTTGGCTTTGGGAAATGTTTGGGGGATACATTCTAATCAAGCCATTGACCTTTCAGGACATGGCTGACTGGGTAGAAGATTTTCTGTTCTGCTATTTAAACTATAGCTGAAGGGAGAAGAGACGGATTGTATTAATAACTAGTAATTAGTGAGGGATCGGTTTACTACTTCATAACAATAGAAAACAGATCCCCCACTTTATGCCCAGTAGAAGCTTTATTTATGTTTCCAACTATTATCTTCTTTCAGTCAGTTAAGTGCCATACGTGATACACGAAAGACATGACTGACTGGGCAGAAGATTATCCCGCAGTAGATTGCCATTGCTTTCTGCGGTAGACTGGTTGCCAACCAAAGCTATAGAACCCAATCTATCTTATTATTTAACCCATAAATGGAGGAAAGAGACGGATTAGTACTTTCACAAGGGTATTTGTGCATAAGTAAATGCAAAGAATTCAACTGGAATTCGAACTCGGCACCCCGATTTGTCGTTCTGAGTCGATATCCACTGCACAACAATACACATTCACACTGTTTAAAAAAATAGAGCATCTATTTAAACATATGTTTCTTCTAAAAACCTCTATTAATCTTGCCACAGGAACTCATGCTTAACATGTAAGCCTACATCAAGTTCCTTGAGGAGTAGTACTGCCCTGGGTCAAGAGGGTGACTACTGGAAAACCTTATGTTTGGCAACACATCATGCCACACAAGCAGGAGAACACATTCATGGCTGTTAGACAATTTCTGTGACTACATCACCCCTTATATCTGGCTAATTAACTCCCCAAATTGCAACCCACTTGATTATTATGTGTAGGGTGCAATTGAGCAAGAGATCAACAAAACTGCTTGTAACGTCAAAGATCAACTGAAGGCAAGAATAATGGAAGCAATCACCAACTGAAACAAGGAGACCGTCCAGAAAAATTGCAGAAGATTTTGAAGTTCTCTGGAGGCCGTGGTTGAAGCCAATGGCTACTTTATTGAATAAACTTTACAATCTCAAGATATTTTATTGAATAAACTTTACAATCTCAAGATATTTTATTGAATAAACTTTACTATCACAAGATATTTTATTGAATAAACTTTACTATCACAAGATGTTTTATTGAATAAACTTTACTATCTCAAGATATTTTATTGAATAAACTTTACCATCTCATGATATTTTATTGAATAAACTTTACCATCTCATGATATTTTATTGAATAAACTTTACCATCTCATGATATTTTATTGAATAAACTTTACTATCTCAAGATATTTTATTGAATAAACTTTACTGTCTCAAGATATTTTTGTGTAATTTTGGTTATATCTGAGTTAAAATGAGATGACACTGTTATTTTCATTTCTGAATAATTGAGATGAGAATTCATTAATCTCACCCTGTATATAATGTACAATACTATATATACACAATACTATATATACTATTTACACACAATACTATATGTATATATGTGTGTAAATGAATATACTGTTTAATAATAAAAGCAGAGCATCTATTTACACACACACACACACACACTCTCTCTCTCTCTCTATATATATATATATATATATATATATATATATGTGGATGTAAATAAATAAATTTGGTGTTTAATAATAAAATCAGAACGTCTACACCCCCCCCATATATATATATATGGGGGGTGTAGACGTTCTGATTTTATTTATATATATATATATATATATATATATATATATATATAGCGTGTATAGATTTATTATTTTTACAATTTTCCAGATTCCTATTTTAGAAAAATAAGTATGAATTTTTATCCTCATTAAAATAAAGTTATTTCAGGGTTACGGAGCCGGACCTACATCCAAATTCACTATTTTTGGGAGATGGGTCGTAGAGTACTTTCCATCCTTCCCTTCTACATACATCTGCATAAAATAACAAGATTCTCTTATTCATTAATATTTGAAAATTTGTATGATATAAATCATAGTACATATTTATTATAAATATATCCACTTAATAGTAACAACAACAATAATTATAATAATAATAATAATAATAAGCAAGTATGGTTAATTGAAATACAGGGTGCGGAAGAAATACTTCCTACATAATGGTAAGACATTAGTAAAAATGGTGTCTTCGTCTAGCTAATATCTTAACCATTATGTGTAATGTATCTCTGAGAGGTATTTGTGGTAGTGGGGATATTTCCGTCGCACCTTTTACTTGCACTATCTTAGTCATTATCAGTATATATATATATATATATACTACCCGCCATAGTTATTAGGCAACCCTAGTTTTTTTTTAAAGAAATGATGTATTTCATATCATTTTTAGTATTTATTGCTAAGTGGATAATTCTAAATGAAAATAGAATGGTACATTTTAATACTGGACAATAATATGGGCATCAAATGAACTGTTCTGGTGTCTAGTTTTTGTGATCTCTTCCCCATGCTAGTCTCTTCTTCTTGTTCGCTGGCCGAAGCAAAGGCTTCCAGGCTACCTTGTAAAATTTTGCAAAGTAATAATGACAAAAGAACTATTCTATTTTCATTTAGAATTATTCACTTGGCAATAGATACTAAAAGATAGTATGAAATATATCATTTTTTTCAAACACTGGGGTTGCCTAATAATTATGGCCGGCAGTATATATATATATATATATATATGCGAAACACTGTGAACTGCTCGCCGAATAAATTACTACTGAGTAGTAAGTTCGATCTTCGCTGGGAGCTCCATAATTTCGTGCCAAGTCTTATAAAATCCATACGTCAATTATTAGTGATTTCGATTCTCACTAGATGTTCCATACTTTCCACTACTAAGCTTGGCAAGGTATACATATATCTATCTATCTGACGCCAATTCGGTCGGGCTTCAATCCTGGGTAAAAAGCAATCGGATATCTAACCGTACTGATGAGCTGTGATAGAGCGAAACAGATCTGTCTGCGGATGACTATTTACGCTGTCACACCCTGATTGAGCACTCTGGAAGAATGGGAGACTTTGAAAAACAGTAGCTACTCTAGCATCTACGCATCGTTCATTCAGCAATGAATTAGAACCCTCTCAGCTATTGGGCGTGTGCATAATGATAATGTACACGCTAAAAAGTCTGCCTCCTTCTACCGAGCGCCCATAGCCCAGAGGTAGAATCGCTGACTGACGCCAATTCAGTCGGGTTTCAATCCTAGGTAAAAAGCAACTGGATGTCTAACCGTATTGATGAGCTGTGATACAGCGAAACAGATCTGTCTGCGGATGACTATATATATATATATATATATATTATACTTTAGCATATGTACAAATTAAAAACTACTGCAAAATTGTACATTTTGTTTAGAAAGAAAGAACAATGTCTCATCAGTTTGTTAATAACGATGGTAGTAAACGTTTATATATATATATATATATATATATATATATATATATATATTCAAAATAATAACTAAATAGACTCTGCAAGTATTTAAGTTTTAAATTTATACTAAGATAAACCTTAAGAAAAACCATTAACAAACAGAACCTAATTCCGTTACAATCCGGTGCACTAAGGCGTTGGATAAGAGGGGAGAAAAAAAAGAAATCCGCGGAATAAGGACAAGACATACGATACTCCGCAGTAAAGAAAAAAAAAACCAAACGGAACCAACCACAAAAAAAAGAAAGAAAAAGTGCTCGATACAAAGTACAAACGAAATGCAAAAGTAGAGCAAAGACACACAAAGAATCTCAAGCTAGCCAAAACCTACCGCGGTTTCACACTACGGCTCGTCAGGGCAAAGGCAAAACCAAAGATTAACCAAATAAATAGACAACCACCAAGACAAGGACGAACCATACCAGTACTAAAACCAAGGGTGGGGGGTACACCTAAAATAGGTGATAAAATTAGAAAGGATTTACAAAAATTTTTTAAATCATACGGTTTAGATATTGAAATAGAATATAACATTAAGATCGTTAACTATTTGGATATTACATTAAATTTAAATAATGGATATATAACACCTTACATTAAAAATAACTACATCCCTAAATATGTTAATAAGAGTTCTAACCACCCAGCCCATATACTTAAGAGCATTCCTAATGGTATATCATATAGATTGTCCACCAATTCATCTAATGGTGAAATTTTTGATAAGTATAAGAAAATTTACCAGTCTGCACTTATAAAAAGTGGACATTCTCAGGCCCTCAAATTTTTAAACCAAAATATCATTAAAAGCAAAAATAACAATAGATCCAGAAACATAATATGGTTTAACCCCGCCTTTAACAAGGAAGTTAAATCTAAAATTGGTAAAATGTTCTCCAACCTTATAGATAAACATTTTAGCCATGACAGCCAACTTAAAAAAATATTTAATAGAAACACAATTAAACTCAGTTACTCTTGTTTGCCGAATATTGGCAAAATAATTAATAATAGTAACAAAAGAAAACTGAAAAATAGTACTACTATTACAAACACTACCAACACTACTAACAATAATTGTAATTGTAGAATAAAAAGTGCCCCATTAGAGGTTAATTGTAACCAATTTAATGTAGTCTATAGGGTTAAAGTTTATAAAAATGAGAATGATAAACACCCTAAAACGTACATAGGGGCTACACATGATTCGTTTAAAATTAGGTTTTATAACCATAAGACCTCATTTAAAAATGAGAAGTACAGACACAGTACGACCTTATCTAATTATATATGGGACATAAAAACTAAAACTAAAAAAGACCCCATATTGAAATGGGAAATAATAAAAAAAATGTCCCGATTACAACAAAGGTAGTAAATTCTGTAATTTATGTGGTGAGGAGAAATTAGCGATAGCTATGTTCGAACCTGCCCATAATCTACTTAATGCTAAAACAGAAATCCTAAACAAATGTAAATTCCATAAGATTAAATTCCTTGCTTAGTGTGTTAGCGTAGGTTTTTTTTTTCTCTCCTTAACCCCCCCCCCCCCTGGTTTTAGTACTGGTATGGTTCGTCCTTGTCTTGGTGGTTGTCTATTTATTTGGTTAATCTTTGGTTTTGCCTTTGCCCTGACGAGCCGTAGTGTGAAACCGCGGTAGGTTTTGGCTAGCTTGAGATTCTTTGTGTATATATATATATATATATATATATATATATATATATATATATATATATTGAAAGAACAATGTCTCATCAGGTATAATGATGGTAATAAACGTTTTATTGAAGAAAAAAAAAAAGTCGCTTCCTTTCATTTTGGGAAATCTTTTGTACGAGGTAAGAAGATATTAAAAAAAGAGGGGGAAAAAAAGAAAGAGGGCAGAGAAATGAGAAAACAAAATGAGAAATCAAGAAAGGAAATAAGAAAAGGAAAGACACAGGGAAACAAAAAGTCAAGAGGAAAATAAGAGAAAAATCACTGAGAGAAATAACCAATGGAAATGGCTAAAAGAGAGAAATTTTCAATTTAGGCAGGAAGTGAATTTTAGACAGATTTATACCTCTCCCTTTTTTTCCCTCCGCGCACTTTCCACTTTTTCCTCTTTGTTCTCCTCTTCGTTTTCTGCTTCTTTTTTTTTTTTTTCAAAAAGATTTGAGCCCAGACATCATGTACCTAATTTCTATATCTGAAGTGACGGATTCTTAAAATTTTTTTTCAATAAAACATTTATTACTATCATTATTAACTACCTTATGAGACATTGTTCTTTCCATATCGAAACAAAATGTACAATTTTGTAGTTTCTACATGTTATAAATTATATTCATAAATTATTCATTGCCTTATTTTTATATTTCTTCTTCCCCCATTCATTTGGAGACACACACACACACACACACACATATATATATATATATATATATATATATATATATATATATATATATATATATATAGACAGCAAATCTAAGCAAGAGCCAACAACCTACCACGGTTTCGCACTACGGGAGTGCTTGACTTTTTGTTCATGTACTTCGTTTGTTTCTTTTTTTTTACTCCCCCTTCTTTTCCCTCCAAGTTCGTTCGTTCTCGGTGGGTTGTACAAGACGATTTAAATTATAGCTTAATTAATACTAGTTTCGGCAGAGTTAGTTCTGTTACTATTGGTATTGTTATAACTATAGTTAATATATATATATATATATATATATATAGTTAATATATATATATATATATATAGTTAATATATATATATATATATATATATATATATATATATATATATATTACGGAAAGTTCCGGAGATCAACCGACGTATTTAATCTATTTGCTTGAAAGTTATTTTTAATCGATACTGATATTTGAGTAGATATTCTGTTTTTAATTAAACAGTATGATTATCTTTGAGAAATTTTGTTAGGAAAATGTGTGCCATTCAGCAGGTTTCGAACCTGCATTTCCTAACAACATAGGGAAGCCACTAATTGATCTGGTGCGTTTTAGACCAATTGACCACGAATGGTTTCGCAGTCTAAACGAAGTCAAATCAAGCCTCATATACACAATAATCAGGCCAGTAGAAAATTATGTAAATATACTGTTTAATTAAAAATAAAATATCTACTCAAATACGAGTATCGATAAAAATAATATATATATATATATATATATATATATATATATATATATATACAGTGCGAGAGAGAGAAAGAGAAAGAGAGGTGAGTGTGTGAGAAAGAAGCAGAGAGAGAGAGAGAGAGCGTGTGTGTAGGAGAGAAAGGGAGGGAGGGTGTCTACACCCCAAAATATACACGCACTTTAGGAAAGAAAAAACTTGTCTTTCATATTTTTATCAATGCTGTTTACTGTAGCACGATATTTTCTCGATAGACGACATTAATCCCAAGGCTGTATCATCAATAAGTCCTAAAGAACTTTTGTTATTTATGGGAGAAACCAAGCCAAAAATCTACCCTATAAATAACAAAAGTAATTATCGAGTATATATTGGAATTTCGGCGGAAGGATTTATACAACGTTACTACTCCCATAAACACTCATCCATAGTGAGTTAGAAAATAATAGCTTCGGCCTGCACCCCAATAACCTTTAGGATAGATGCAATCTATGTGTAGTTGAAAAAATTCAAATGAAATATTGTCAGCAAAATTTACTTTTAAACTTAAGAATAAATTAATTAGCAAATGTCATCATAAATACAAATTTAAAAATTTTAAATTCAGATATAAACCCCTAAATATTAATACAAATTTAAATATCTGTTAAATAGTTTTCTTTTCTTTCTTTTTATTAACAAGATAATCAATTTTAATATACTAATATAGTTAACCTCTTTTAACCCTTACTATATATATAGACTCTTACCTCTAATTTTACCTTTATTTCATACTACAAATTGTGATCTAATTAAAGTTTTATATAAAAGAGAGATTTCGTAAATTTTAAATTAAGGTTAAATATAAAAAATATATTAAATATAAAAACTAAATTTAAATACAAAAATATTTGTAGCTGTATACTTCACTCATACAGATATGTTTACCAAATAGTAATTCCTATCCCCTTTTTAGCCCATCCTTTCCTACTCCCTCCCACCCCATATACATTTCCTTATTTTTTTTCTCCTTATTAAAGCCAAAGAACTGGCAATAAAGCCTATAAAGGACCATACCTTATCTTCTACAGTTAAATGTATCTATAACATTTTCAGCACATCCATTAATCACCCCTCTTCTCTACTTCTTCCCTCTTTTCATTCAAATTCTAACTTCCAACTTCCAACTCTGATTTCCCATTTTCCACCCCCACTTACCTCTAACACATAATTCGCCAATATGAGGTAAAGAATTTTCCATCTCCTTTCACACTACCTGATGAGACCTTTTCCTTTCAATGTCGAAACAAAATGTACACTTTGTAGTAGATGATAATTTGTATATGTTCAAAACTATAATTTATAATAAATAATATATATATATTTTTTTTCTTTTTTAATTTCTTTGCAAATCTATTTAAAAAGGAAAAGTAGACTAATTTTTCTCCAGTTTCTGAAAGGATTTTTCTGTTGCTCAGGTGATGTGTTATCCCCCGTGGGGATCTTCATATCAAAATGGCCATTCAACATCTTTGAATTAATCCTTTTTTAATATATATATATATATATATATATATATATATATATATATATATATATTATAGTTTAGAACATATATATATATATATATATTATAGTTTAGAACATATATATATATATATATATATATATATATTATAGTTTAGAACATATATATATATATATATATATTATAGTTTAGAACATATATATATATATTATAGTTTAGAACATATATATATATATATATATTATAGTTTAGAACATATATATATATATATTATAGTTTAGAACATATATATATATATATATATATATATATATATTATAGTTTAGAACATATATATATATATATATACATATATATATATATATATATATATATATATATATATATATATATTATATAATATTTTTTTGACATTTCCTCCTATTTTAAATAAATTTATTTATATCAAAGGTGTTATATAAGTATTGATGCCATCTCAAAATTAATTTCTTTATATTGCTGAATTTTAACATTCCTTATAATAATTGTTTTTTTTTCTTTTTAGTTATATAATTTACTTACAGATTAACTTTCCGTTTTTATTTATTGGCTCTGGTAATGAATATTTTTAATTACATTGAGCTCTCTGCCTGAATCAGTTTTGATATATATTCGGTGGTGTAATACTTTATTATGCAACTTTGAAATATCTAAAATTATAAACATATATCTAAAATAGTATAGTTGTTGACCGCTATTTTTTAAAAATTTAGATATTTCAAAGTTGACATAAGTCGTAAGAAAGATATAATTTCCAAAGTGAAGCAAGATATTGTAATGATATTATGTACTAATGATTGTATATTAATGATTGTAGTAATCATTATGTAGTAAGCATTATATACTAATGATTATATAGTGGCAATATTATATAGTAGCAATATTATATAGTAGCAATATTATATAGTAGCAATATTATATAGTGGCAATATTATATAGTAGCAATATTATATAGTGGCAATTATTATACAAAAATGATTATATAGAAATGATTATGTAATCGTGTTTTTAGCAATTACTAACATCATAACCCAGCGTTGTCGGCGCAACTAAGAACGGCCACTTCTTTGCTTTAAAAATTAAATATAAAGGCTCATTTCTTTTTTAATAAAAAAATATTGTAGTCGCCTTTGACACGTCTGATTTGATTTCTGTGACGTAACTTAGCAACTATCTTCGATCTTAGATGTTTTACGGGATTTCTGTGACGTAATTTAGCAACCATCTTAGATCTTAGATGTTTCACGGAGCAAATGTATACAATCAGTTCCATTGGCTAACATTGCGAAAGGGAAAATTTGCTGAACTTAAACTCAAAAAATATGTGACGACCTGGCTTCCCCGTAGATATGTGTCCTTAGAAAGTTTGAATGGCGTAGCTTAAAAAATGTAGGCGTGCATAGGGAATAATCAAACACAGACTCACAGATTGCCTTATATATATATAGACTAGCATCATAGCCCAGCGTTGCCCGTGCAACTCAGAACATTTTAGTAGAAAGAGAAGATGCCAATGAGAAGAGTAGATGTATTTTATTTTATATATAGGTTTGAAATATTAAATCTGAAAAAAAAAACCCCAAAAGACTTAAATAATTAAATTAACCATTGGCACTTTTTTTTTTACACATTTTGTTTTCTTTTGAAAAAAAAAACACTATTTTTTTAAAATAATACTTTTGTTTCAAAATTACGGGGAAAAATATTCACATTTTTTGTTGACCAAATGAATTTTTAAAACGTCGGAATAAAAATTAAATATAAAGACTCATTTTTTTTTTAATAAAAAATATTTTAGTCGCGTTTGACACGTGTGAATTGATTTCTGTGACGTAATTCAGCAACCATCTTAGATCTTAGATGTTTTACGGAGTAAATGTAAACACTCAGCTTCATTGGCCAAAAAGTGCGAAAGGGAAAATTGCTGAACTTAAACTCAAAAAGTATGTGTCGACCTGGCTTCCCTGTAGATATGTGTCCCTAGAAAGTTTGAATGGCGTAGCTTAAAAAATGTAGGCGTGCATAGGTAACAGTCACACACAGACTCACAGATTGCCTTTTATATATATAGATTATATAGAAATGTTTATACAGTAATGATTATAGTAATTTTTATATAGGAATTATTATATAGTAATGATTATAGTAATTTATATATAGAAGTTATTATATAATAATGATTGTAGCGATCATTATATAGAAATGATTATAGTCGTTATTATATTGTAATTAATATAGTAATTATTATCTGATTAAAGAGTGATTATTATATAGTAATAATTATAGTAATTATTCATAGTAATTATTATGATAATAACTGTATAGTAATGATTATATAGAAATTGTTATATCGTAATGACTACAGCAATTATTATACAGTAATGTTTATAATCATTAAATATTAATTATGAATGTACGTTTTTGTGATTTGGGTATCAGCGCGGAATGAGAAATTGGAGAGCCGAGTTCGAAATCTAGTTGAATTCGTTGCCATTACTTACGCGCAAATATCCATGGGAAAGGCATTTCTCCATCTCTTCTCTCTCCAGCTATGGGTTGAATAGCAGAACAGATTGGATTAAATTGCTTTGGTTGGCAACCAGTCTACCGCAGACAGTAATGACAAAATATGCGGAACAATTTTCTGCACAGTCAGTCATGTCTTGAAAGAGACATGATCGCCCAAGCATATATATGCATGGCAATTAACTGACTGACAGAATTATAGAGTAATTATTATAAAGTAATTATGTATAGTAATTATTATAATAATGATTGTATAATAATGATTATATAGTAATTATTACATATTAATGATTATAGTAATTATTATATAAATTAATGATTATATAGTAATGATTATGTAGTAATTATTATAAAGTAATAATTATGGTAATTATTATATAGTAATTATAATAATGATTATATAATAATGATTATATAATAATTATTACATATTAATGATTATAGTAATTATTATATAAATTAATGATTATATAGTAATTATTATATACAAATGATTATAATAATTATTATGTAGTAATAATTACAATATCGAGCCTGGTCAGTACTTAATGGGTGACTATTTTGGAATACCAGGTGCTGTGAACGTAAGGACCAAGAATGGCCCAACCGTCCTCAAGGTTTGGGGGAAGGGTTAACAATCCTGCCTCTTAAAAAACAGTTTGTTACAGAAACAGCAACAAAAAGTTGCTGCCCTATGCACCATCTGGGTGTAATGGATAAATGATGATGATGATGATGATGAATAATTACATAGTAATGATTATATAGTAATAATTATTTTAATTATTATATAGCAATGATTTCATAGTAATTTTACTTAGTTATAGGAACAATATTTTAGAAAATTGCAAACAGGTTGAAAAGAAATAAAAATAAAACAATTTAAAAAAGAAATTGAAAACATTGACAAGTTAAGAACCCGAAACAATGGCTTTAAGAATGAAAAAAATTGATTTTGATGTCAGTCATATTTCTATCGGGTCACAGAATTCAAGAATGACAAGAATACGATAATGTGGAAGTGGAGTAAAAAGAAAGAAAAAATAATTTAAGAAATATTGAAAGGATAATAAAGAGAAAAAAGTGACCAATAAGAAAATATTTCAAGTTTGTGTTGCTAATATAATCAGAGAGAAAAGATGCAGAATATTAAGAATGTTGGCTAAAGGCATGAAAGCAATCAAATTATTACATTTAACCATCAGAAAGATAAACACGTAATTTGGATGATTTTTCACATGAAAACTGATTTTTCAGCTGTAACTTTTTGTAAACTGTGTCTTTTACAGAGAAAGTCAACTAACACAACTTGGAAGATAACAGTAGATAGATGTGTATTAATGTTTTCGGCTAGTATTATAGGTAGTAAAATTATAGGTCCCTTTAAAGTTAATGATGGTGCTATGATACATACAGAGTTACTGGATAAGACATTTTTTCACTGGTACAGATTGTAACCAAGAAGCTGGAGTATATTCATGCAAATCAAAGCTCTTTAACATTCTGCAACGCTGACTTTTGTCCACCTAACAAAAAGGTTCCAAAAACACTTAATTGATTATCAACTTGTCCAGATATTTATCCAATAGAAAAGTTTGCATTCTATCATTAAAAGGGATGCATATGAGAATGGAAAACGATATTGAAGCAAAGAATTTCAGAGAAGCAAGACAAATTATTGAAAATTGAAAAGTTGATGAAATCAATTGATCGAAGTATATACATTATTCGGACGATTGTCCTCATCTTTGTTGCTAATTGTACGACGTTTCGGCCGTTTTACGCTGCGGTCTTCTTCAGGGGCAAGGGATTTCGAACCGAACCCTTTATTACAATCACTGGGGTATATCATCGTCATTCCTTGCGTAAAGCCTCGGCTGGAAGTCATGAGTTATCTTCCTCTAACCCCGCAAGTTATTTGCTCACCACTGTTGTAGGCTGGTATTGAACTCACAAAAAAAAAAAAAGAAAAAAAAAAAAAAGAAAACAACAAATTAAAAAAAAAACTAAAACGTTTCAATGAGACTAAATTAATAAAAAAAACAACTTGGTCACTACAAATACGAATCCAATAAAAAATTGTGGGCAGTAAATAAAATGAACACATTAATTGCATAAGTATGAAATATAATTAATATGAAAACAATGTTGAAACAAAGATTTCGGAGAAACAAAACTAATCTTAACCACATTAATCACTATTAATCCAATATGTGCTGATTAATATTAATTTTGATGTGCATTGTGGTGTAGTGGATATCGACTCGGAACGAGAAATCGGGGAGCCGAGTTCGAATTCTTTGCATTCATTTACGCGCAAATACCCTTGGGAAATGTTTTAATACGTCTCTTCTCCCTTCAGCTGTGGGTTGAATAGCAGAACAGATTGGTTTCTGTAGCCTTGGATGGCAACCAGTATACCGCAGAAAGCAATGGCAACCTACTTCGGGATAATGTTATGCACAGTCAGTCATGTTTCTTTCGAGACATGATCACCCAAAGCGTGTATCACGTATGGCACTTAACTGACTGAATGAAGATAATAGTTGGAAACATAAGTAAAGCTTCTACTGGGCATAAAGTGGGGGGGTCGGTTTTCTATTGTTGTCAAGTAATAAACTGATCCCCCACTAATTACTAATTATTAATACAATCCGTCTCTTCTCCCTTCAGCTATAGTTTAAATAGCAGGATAGAAAATCTTTTTCCCAGTCAATCATGTCTCGATAGAGACATGATCGCTCAAGTATGTATCACGTATGGCACTTAAATGACTGACCGAATCCAATAAAAACCTTGTGATCCATCATTAAAAGAGATGTAGATGAGAATGAAAAAAATATTCCAGCAAAGAAGAATAAAAACTGCTTCGTGTCATACGACCCTCGCCTCACCAGACATTAATCCAATAGAAAACACGTTGTCCATCATTAAAAGAGATATTGTAGTGGATAAGCTATTAAGAATTAAAATCAACTCTCTTATTCACTTTTACAAAAATTCACAACGACATGTGAAATCCTGGTTTTTCCCAAATAGAAAAAGGATTGATCATCTGCTTAAAGAAAAAGTCGAAACCGGATTTTGAAAGTAGGTGTTAAATTGATTGTTGACTTGCAAGACTTGAAGACTTCACCAGCAAGTGCGAAAATCTGAATGCCATAAAAGGCCTCGGTCAGCGTCAATCACAGAGTCAGATGGGAGCCGCGAGACGAAACAACTAAAATGTAACTTCAACTTCAAATCAACCCGGAGATATGGTCAGGTCGCATCTTGTTCTCTTTCTCCTTATCTCTTTCAACAATTACTACTACGAACATTTTCTACAACCCATAATTTTATCACTGAACACGAACTTAACTTCTTAATGATATTTCTAATTGCACATGAACTTCTACAACTTGTGTATTCTTTCCTTTTAATAAATTTCTACTTTAACATGAAAAATGTATATTTTATTCTTACATTATTCCACATAATTCCACATATTCCAACCTGCCGACAACCATCCTTCTGATGAAAACCTTCGGATAATTCTGATGATGTTAATTCTGCATAAAACTTGTAAGCTATAGCGAGTTTGGTTAAGTCTGACACAAGGCAGGATCAAAGAAAAATTAACCAGCTCCCCACGGCCTCAAAATATATGAGAATGGAGAATTATTCAAACAGAGAACCACGAGAAGCAATACAAACTACTGTCAGTAACGCGAACGCAGCCTCATCAGATGTTCATCCAACAGAAAACCTGTGGCCCATCATGAAAAAGAGGCTTTGATGAGAATGGAAAACAAAATTTCAGCGAAGATCTATGGGAAGCAATATGAAATGCTGCAAGTAAAATCTATCTATCTATCTATCTATCTATCTATCTATCTATCTATCTATCTATCTCAGTCGGTTCATATCTATCTATCTATCTATCTATCTATCTATCTATCTATCTATCTATCTATCTATCTCAGTCGGTTCTATCATATCTATCTATCTATCTATCTATCTATCTATCTATCTATCTATCTATCTATCTATCTATGTCAAAAATCTATCTATCTATCTATCCATCTATCTATCTATCTATGTCAAGAAATTTTCTATCTATCTATCTATCTATCTATCTATCTATCTATCTATCTATCTATCTATGTCAAAAATCTATCTATCTATCTATCCATCTATCTATCTATCTATCTATGTCAAGATTTTCTATCTATCTATCTATCTATCTATCTATCTATCTATCTATCTATCTATCTATCTATCTATCTATCTATCTATGTCAAAAATCTATCTATCTATCTATCCATCTATCTATCTATCTATCTATGTCAATATCTATCTATCTATCTATCTATCTATCTATCTATCTATCTATCTATCTATGTCAAAAATCTATCTATCTATCTATCCATCTATCTATCTATCTATCTATGTCAAGAAATTTTCTATCTATCTATCTATCTATCTATCTATCTATCTATCTATGTCAAAAATCTATCTATCTATCTATCCATCTATCTATCTATCTATCTATGTCAAGATTTTCTATCTATCTATCTATCTATCTATCTATCTATCTATCTATCTATCTATCTATGTCAAAAATCTATCTATCTATCTATCCATCTATCTATCTATCTATCTATGTCAAGAAATTTTCTATCTATCTATCTATCTATCTATCTATCTATCTATCCTCAAACGCCATACAAAACATTTTTGTGACACAATGAATCACCTAGTAAGACGAGGGTTGACGCCTTCTTTTCTTTTGTCGCACATTATCATTCTCCGGCAAGTAGACTATAACCAGCGCCACTCTGGAAGTTTTTGACTCTCGCCAAATTTGTACAAATGTCTTTTTCTTTATGCTAGGACGCTAAAAGCGTGCAAGCATTTTTGTAAATACTAACTTTTCTTGACAAATTGTGTGGAAATGGAAACGGTGTAATGGCTAGAAAATTTGTCTTGATAGAACATTTACAACTGAATAGTGAGTTCGATCCTCACTCGCAGCCCCAGTTTCTCGGACTTGTGTCACAAGGAAGCTTCGCGTCGAAAATCACCTTTACTTCTGAAATGGAATTCCTTCCTTTGTTTAATCAACGTATCTTAATTGTTGAAATACTGATGCGTCCGAGGTCATATTGTTTGCCTATTGATGAAGCATCTTCGCCGCAAAACTCTGGCCACTGCTTGTTGTGTTTTTTGGTGTCAATTCCTTTATGATCGCAATAGAGATAATGAATTAATTTCATTCGAAGACTTTACATTTAAACGTAACAAAGGGGATACTGAGTATGTAGGAGTGCTTAATACAAAACAAGAACTGTGAGTAAAAATATGTTAGCAACTGTCTGCGAGATTAGTCTATCTATCTATCTATCTATCTATCTATCTATCTCAGTATGTTCCTCATGTATGTATGTATGTATGTATGTATGTATGTATGTATGTATCTATCTATCTATCTATCTATCTCAGTATGTTCCTCATGTATGTATGCATGTATGTATGCATCTATCTATCTATCTATCTATCTATCTATCTATCTATCTATCTATCTATCTATCTATCTATCTCAACTGACATGTAAAAGAACTTTGTGACATGTTTGAATCGATTAGCAACATTCCCATAATCGCGGTTTGTTTGGAGCCTTCTTTCAAATTTTGACCCTCACTCTTGTCGCACTTTATCTACCACTCTACGTCACTTAGGATATATTTATATTATGTTGTGGAAATCTCGTAAATATCTATTGACATGGATGTTCTATAACTGTGACCCCATAAGCGATATGTACACACCAACACGCGCGTTGACATGTGCACGCGTGTGCTCGTGTGTTCGATTACAGGAGAGTTTTTCAGTTAAGGAGAATCACAAAAGATTAAAAGATAGACTGAATTAATGATATTAACGGCGGGGATCTATCTATCTATCTATCTATCTATCTATCTATCTATCTATCTATCTACATCGTTATCTATCTACATCTATCTATCTATCTATCTATCTATCTATCTATCTACACTCGTTACCTACTCTATCTATCTATCTATCTATCTATCTATCTATCTATCTATCTATCTATCTATCTACACTCGTTATCTATCTATCTATCTATCTATCTATCTATCTATCTATCTACATCTATCTATCTACACTCGTTATCTATCTATCTATCTATCTATCTATCTATCTATCTATCTATCCTCGTTATCTATCTATCTACACTCGTTATCTATCTATCCTCGTTATCTATCTATCTATCTATCTACACTCGTTATCTATCTATCCTCGTTATCTATCTATCTATCTACACTCGTTATCTATCTATCCTCGTTATCTATCTATCTATCTATCTACACTCGTTATCTATCTATCCTCGTTATCTACTATCTATCTATCTATCTATCTATCTATCTATCTATCTAAAAATCTTTTCTTTCTATTCTCTTTCTATCTTCGTATGTTACTTTCTATCTAAATATAATCTAATGTGTCTATAACCTTGTTAAATGTCTTTGTTAACACGTTGTATAATTCTGTAAGTTGCCTTTCAGAAACAGCACTCAGAGTTCGCGTGCTGCTGAAGTTTTTTGTATTCACGCGTACACGTATACGCATATAGACATATGCACACATATTTACCACATTCAATATTCGTAGAAGAGTTACTATGTAACATAGATTTTACAATGTACACAGACGCACAAAAATAATTCGATACAATAACAGAAATACGCGCACACACACACACGCGCACACACACACATATATAGACCATTGTACACACATAAACACAAAGACCCATACATAGAAATTTACACACATGCATACCTAAAAACGCGCATATGCACACACACACACACACACACACACACACACACACACACACACACACACACACACACACACATATATATATATATTAATTCAGAAATTATAATATGAATATGTTAAATATCACTACAAAAGTAGCTATTTTGTTTCGACACTATTTGTGTATTATGTAGTCGTGAGGTTTTCATCTTGATAAGACACAAGTAATGTCAAAACAAAATAGCTACTTTGTAGTGATATTTAACATATTCATATTATAATTTCTGAATAAATATTATTAGCTTTGCTTTGTATTGAGCACTTTTTTAAGAATAGTGCTTTTTGGATACGGAATATTATTTCATCTATACCGACACTATATATATATATATATATATATATATATATATATATATATATATATATATATATATATATATATAATGGTTTCGCACATATTTACTTCATTAAAATTCACTGCCAAAATATCTCATACATACACAAATGCACACACTCTTACTCACGCACACACTCACTCATTCCTACACACACTCACTCATTCCTACACATACTCACATTCCTACACACATACGCACACATACGATAACCAACCAAGAGGAAAAATTGGTAAGTTGAAATTTGATGCACATTTTTTTCTGTGACAACTTCCTTCTTTCTTTTTTAAAATAGTACATTGAATTAAGTGCAATGCCAAGGACAATTTTTGATTATTATTATGATGAGGAATTGTTTTTCCCAAAGTAAATATTAAATCAGTAGTTTGAATATATATATATATATATATATAGAGAGAGAGAGAGAGAGAGAGAGAGAGTCATCCGCAGACAGATCTGTTTCGCTGCACCACAGCTCATCAATCCCCAGCCAGGTTTGAAACCCGACCGAATTGACATCAGTCGGCGATTCTACACTTGAGCTATGGGCGCTCGGTAGAAGTTAGGAGACTTTCAGCGCATGATATACCATGTGAACACCTGATAGTATCTTAGAGTGTTCTAATTAATTAGTGATTGACCGATGCGTAGATGCTAGAGTAGCTACTGTTTTTTCTACCATTCTTCCAGTGTTTAATCAGGGAGAGAGTAGAATAGTCATCCGCAGACAGATCTGTTTCATTGCACCACAGCTTATCAGTACGGTTAGACACCTGATTGCCCTCAGCCAGAATTGAAACCCGACCGAATTGATATATATATATATATATATATATATATATATATATATATATATATTATTATATATAAACTGCGTTTCAAATTATTTCCAGCCGACATTTTTCATTTTGTCTAAAAACTACAATTCGGAATTTAAGGAAAGTTTTGCAGTATTATGGCAATAGATATATGCGCAGGCTACATAAAAACTGTATTGTTCTGCGCAACAGGAAACACACGATGTCCATTTGCAATATTAACACGATATAGAAGTGTTTCAGATTATAAACGAGTCTCATTATAATCGTGAAATTATGGGTCGCAAATATGACTCCTTCTGAGAAAGATATTATAATATCTGAACTTTCCAAAGACAAATCTACATTAGAAATATGCTTAATGATTGGAAGAAAGCACCAAACTGTGAAAAGATTTGTTGCAGCTTCTACAAAGGCACGTAAGAGATATAATATGCTTCACTCGTAGGTTGTTTCCCAACGTTCTGTAGATTTGTCTTTGGAAAGTTCAGATGTTACAATATCTTTCTCAGAAGGAGTCATATTTGTGACCCATAATTTCACAATTATAATGACACACGTTTATAATCTGAAACACTTCTATAATCGTGTTAATATTGCAAATGGACATTGTGTGTATCCTTTTGCGCGGAACTTACTTTGCGAAGTGACCTGGCATCCCAAGGCCCTACTCAGTCACTGTTATCACGAACTAGGATGCCAAGGGCTCTATCCCGACTACTCCCATATAATCGACCAGGCGATAAGGATTTGATCCCCCCCCCCAGCGGCCACTATGCTCCCGCAGTGGGAAGAGGAGGGAGCTGTAGAAGTCAAATAACTCACCTTTCAACATGGCTGTCTCATTTTGTCTCCCTTTAGGAAGGTGGACATTCAAGAGTGTGAGACTCACCTTCCTGATGTTTCCAACTAGCGTCCAGTTGGCAGACAAAAATAAACAGGGAGACAGCCATGTTGAAAGGTAAGTTATTTGACTTCTACACGTTCTTTGTCACGAATTAAACGTGAAGCTGAAAATAATCCAGGTCTGATCCGTGGAGCATTTTCAGGAACATTGGACAAACAACAGTCAAGAACAACTCGTAATCGTCTTCTAAAAAAAGATCAAGACATCAGTAATAGCAGTGACGAAGCCACTATTGACAAAAATACACATACAAATGCTTCTGAAATGGGCAAAGAAGAATATGAAGGTGAATTTCTCGAAAGTTCTGTTTGCAGATAAATGTCGTGCAACACTTGATAGCACTGGTGGTTGGAGCAAATTTTGGATCGTAGATGGACGAGATTGTTATCAATACTTGACACGCCAACAAAGAGGAGGAGGTATTATGATTTGGGCTGGTATTCTTAGAGGTGTCATGGTTGGTTTGTGGAGAGCGCATAACGGTATGAAAATAATCGCAAATGCTTATATAGCCTTTCTCAAAGGGCATTTGAAATCTTGGCTATAAATGTAAAGAAACACTTTTAGGTGAACCATCTTATTTATGCAAGATAACGCTTCTTCGCATTCAACCTATAAAACTACAAAACACCTGCATAAATTAAGCTTCTGTGGACCTCGGAAGATGAACTGACCGCTCAGTTCTCCAGGCTTCGATCCAATTGAAAACTTGAGGATAATTTTGAAGCAACGTGTTTACGAGAATGGACTCCAATTTAGAAGCAAAGATGACTTATGATGGGAAATTACATCAGAGGAGATCCAGAAATTGACACGTTCGATGAACCACCGCTTTTTTCCCAAGTCATATATATATATATATATATATATATATATATATATATATATTCCATTTGTAAACGAGTTATTACACGACCTAGGTTTCTACCATGAGTGGTGTCTTCAGGCAATTTTCAATAACTGATTTTACCGTTGACTGGTTTTTTTTAGAACCCTCACGTGTTTTAGAGTTCTTACAAGAAAACAGTAAACGGTAAAATCAGTTATTGAAAATTGCCTGAAGACACCACTCATGGTAGAAACCTAGGTCGTGTAATAACTCGTTTACAAATGGAAAATATTCATAGGTTCTACAATATAATTGTATTGAACGCTTTTTAATACAAATGTGCACTGGTCTAATCTTATTATGACCAGAAACTAAGTAATTAAACAATCAATCAATCAATCAATCAATCAATATATATATATATATTATAAGAAAGTGAAAGAACACGTAGATTAAAACCCACTCTTCATATATTTACTTTTATAAAGAGTGCTCAATACAAAGCAAAGCTTAATATTGTAATTATGTTATTACAATGGTTTATAAAAGCATTATATTTCTACACAAAAATTTTCATGTTTCAGAACAATACTGTTCTTCTTCAGTGATGTTTTAAAGTAATGGTGAAAATTATTTATTTAGAAAATATAAGATGAATTCATTGTCATTTACAAAATTAAGGAGTGGTAGTTAGAGGAAGTTAAACAATAGTCATGAATTCATCTTATATTTTCTAAATAAATAATTTTCTAAATAAATAATTTTCGCCGGTCAGTCACTTAAGTGCAGTACGTGATACACGCTTAAGCGATCATGTCTCTAAAGAGACATAACTGATTGGGCAGAAGGTTATCCCGCAGTAAGTTGTGATTACTTTCTGCAGTAGACTGGTTGCCAGCCAAGGCTATAGAACCCAGTCTGTCCTGTCATTTAACCCATAACTGGATGGAAGGGACGGTTTAATACTTTTCGCAAGGGTGTTTGTGCGTAAGTGAATGCAAGGAATTCAACTGGAATTCGAACTCGGTTTCCCGATTTCTCGTTCCGAGCCGATAACCACTGCACCACAACGCACTACCAGTTATCTTAAAATATCACCAGAAGAAGAACAGTATTGTTCTGAAACATGAAACTTTTGTGTAGCGATATAATGATTTTATAAACCATTGCAGTAACAAAATTAATATATATATATATATATATATATATATATATATAGAGAGAGAGAGAGAGAGAGAGAGAGAACACCTAATCCGCAAAAAAGGTCAATCCCCACATGTCCTTAAAAACCTTAGCAACAAAATGAACTCTCCGTATGTCACAGAACACCTTCTCAGCAAAAGGCAATCATCACATGTTATTAAAAACGTTATCAGTATATGGTGCTCATTACATGTCAATAAACATCCTTTTTAGCAAAAGAAGTCCACATGAATAAACTTACTACATAGCATTAAACACCTTATCAGCAAAATGAAGCCACTATATGTCACTAAACATCTTATCAGCAAAAGAATACCACATATCACGAAGCACCTTGGGTCCTGGGCATGACGTTAAACTGCATCCGGCAGCAAGGCCTTTGATTGGGAGGTTGTGAGGAGCATGGAACCACCACTTAATTGCTGTTGTTCTCAGGTCCACCCTGACCCGGAGTGATAGCACCTGTTAGGGTCCCAGCTATGGACAAATACTTAACCCCCAAACTAAGGGTGAAAACACCATGAAAGTATAAAGATACACTTTTATAGAAATATTTCCATAAAAATAGTCCTTTATAGAAAAATATGCATTTTTGAAGGAAAAATATTACCGATAATACATTTTTGAAGAAATTTTTTTTTACCATAACAGATTTTTGAAGGAAAAAATTATTCTCAGTAAAGTATTTTTGAAAACAAAACTACAAGGCATATTCAGTTTTCTAAAATAAAAAAAAATAAAAAAAATCATTAAAATCTGTCTAAATCAACCTTCTCACTATAACCGAATATTTAAAAAACTACCTTAAAACCCCACATTTTTGGCATTAAATAACCCATAGAGGTGTTGGTATGCCGTTAAACGAAACTCGAACTCAAATTAACCACCTTATTAGCAAAAGGAATCCACCACAAGTCATAAAAAATGTAATAAGGGAAATGAAGTAACCACATGTCGATGAATAACTTATCAGCAAAAGAGACACGCTGACAGCCTCAACAGGCTTTCTATAGCCATTCTACTCAATGTGACAACCGTGTAATGAAACTTTTAAAAGCTTTTCTGGTTTTAAAAGTCATAACATTGCCCACGAGCGGACATCGGCAACGGACACATAGATATGCTTATTGTCGTTATCGAATGGGTGACCTCAATGCTCAAAGCTTGAAACTGTTCGGTTCGATTTCTATGTCCAAGGTGTCTGTACATATAAAACACTTGATTTCCGCTCTTGAGCACTCTTTCCCTACAGCTTAATCAGTCGAGCGTTGATGCGTCCTTATCTTGGACAAATCGTGTCAGGTTCATTTGTAATTAGATAAAATTGTGCTTCTAGATTTAACCCAAAATTTAGATTGAAATAAATATATTATAGAATATATTCATTTTTTTCTATATATCTTGGGGATTTATCAAGTACTGGCAATTTTAGTAAGAATTACAAAATTTCCAAAATCCATTCTGATCATAAGTCATTTTATGAGATTTTGGGAAGTGACATCATAGAGAAACTTTCCTACCGGCCCTCAGAATGGATGACACTAGTCTCCTAGAGACCAACATATTGCGCCAACTTGGCCTCAATCTATCTATCTATCTATCTATCTATCTATCTATCTATCTATCTATCTATCTATCTATCTATCTATTGAAACAACAAGCTCGCGACCAGAAATACAAGGAACTGAAACGAAAAACCACTTTATTCGCCTGAAGAGAGTCAATTTTAGACTCGAAACACGTGTAGCGTCACAAATACCATTATGGACACCTAATGTTTCATAACATGTATAATTGCAAAAACATTAAATATACACTTTAAAGAAAACGTTCACGGATTCTCAAACTTTTTATTATATATATATATATATATATATATATATATATATATATATATATATATATATATATATATGCTTGTTATCCTATGTCTATTGCACAACTCGAAGTTTCATGCCCTATGCAATCATCAGGTGCATATTGTGAACTGAACGTTCCGAGGTTTGAATTTCTGCTACTTTTTGATTTTTAATTTAATTTAATTTAATTTAAACCAAATCTTAAAATCAAATGTTGAATTAAGAGGGAGAATATTTTTAGACCAGTGACTACACGGTTAGTACATATGAGTCGAGGCTGGTTACTTGTTTTTAGTTTAGGAAGAAAATTATTAATAATAATAATAATTGTAAAAAGGTTTATATAGAAAAATCTATATTAATCTGGATGAACAGATTTGAGCAGATATCTATTTTTATATTTGCTTGTAATTAACAACTCACTTCTTTTGTTGAGTAAATTAGGGTTATTTAAGTGTTTTAAGATATATAAATATATATATGCGTATGTGGCTGTAGAGTGTGTGTATATATTTGTATGTGCATGTGTATGTGAGTGTGCATTGTTAAACAAGACTGTGAAGTCGAGAGCTTCAACATACCACCACTCGCTTATATAAATGACCCTACACCTCACTGACTAGTGCCCCATACGGACACAACTTAAATCAACATGGAACTTTACCAAACTGGATATGCAACACACTTATCAAGAATACTGTAAAAAAAACAACTTTTAAAAATAATGGAAGCTGTTATTTCATATATATATATATATATATATATATATATATATATATATATATATATATATATTAAAAAAGGATTAATTCAAAGATGTTGAATGGCCATTTCGATATGAAGATCCCCACGAGGGACAACACATCACCTCAGCAACAGAAAAATCCTTTCAGAAACTGGAGAAAAATTAGTCTACTTTTCCTTTTTAAATAGATTGCAAAGGAATTAAAAAATAAAATAAAATAAAATAAAAATAAAAATAAAGGGAAAGAAAATGAAAAAGAAAAAGAAAACGAAAAAGAAAAAGAAAAAGATAGAATAAAATCAAATAAATAAGAAAAGAAAAAATTGACATCGTCTGGGTTCGCAAAAAAATAAGAGAATGTAACTAAAAATTAACAGACAGCCGTGTTAAATCAACGTAAGTTTAAGCAACACGGAAAAAAGGTGGTAAGAGAGATAAAAGAAGGAAGGGAGGGAAAAAGAAAAGAAACTAAAGAAAAAAATTTTTTTAAATATTACAGACGCTGGACAAATTCAAAAAACCTAATTTCCCCAAAATGTGAGGCGATGTGTTGTCCCCCGTGGGGATCTTCATATGGAAATGGCCATTCAACATCTTTAAATTAATCCTTTTTTAATATATATTTCCTCTGTAATATTTTATTACACGGAGATCTCTTCCTGTATCATTTTTTAATATTAAAATAAAATTTTTAATATTAATTAGGATCGGTTTTTTGGAATTTACCTTCCTGCTTTTTTCCCTTGGATTGAAGTATCTGAATTAAAATATATATATATATATATATATATATATATATATATATATATATATATATGAAAGGTTAGATGACTGCTTTTTAATAACAAGTGTAAAATTTAAATAAACAAAGACTACATGGAGATAAAGAATTAAAATTAAAATTTTAAAAGTAAAGTTATAAAATTAAAATTTTAATGTTAAAAAATATTAAAATGCAGGGTGATGAAAACAAAGGGACATAAATCATAATTGTTAATATTAATATTTGCTGAGGAAAGAAAGAAAGAAAGAAAGAAAGAAAGAAAGAAAGAAAGAAAGGGGAGAGTAGAGGAGTGAGGAAGAAAGAGTCGAACGAGTAGTGGAATCTGTATCAATCGGTATTTAAGAATTTACGTAAGTATTTTTCCATGGCAGCATGTAGTCATTAAATCGCTCTTTTTATTAAGTAGATTAGGGTTATTCATATCGTTTAAGATGACATTTTCTCGAAAAGGCTTGCCTAAGTTACAATTATCTCTTTTTTTGCTGTAAGATTTGTATTTAGCTACAACTTTCTATGTAATAATTGGTTCTTTGTTTTTGTTTTTAATTTCCAATAATATATGTATAACGTAGTTCTTTTGCTGTGTTTACTGTTGTTTAAAGACAACATGTGATTGTTAAATCTCAGTTTCCACGTATTAGACGGCGACCCTAAGTAAAATTTAACATCATTATCATACAAATAAATTCGAGCTCTATAAACAATACTTTCGGACATACATTGGCCATTCAATGGGCATGTTTTATTCTTCGACAGCTGCAAAATGTTTTTGAAGGGTCATTATTGTTACTAGTAGTATTCAGGTGAGCCAAGTATTTATTTGATGTATTATTATGCTGTGAAATATATTTATCGACGTTCTTAACGCAGCAATAACTGACTTTAACATTGATTTTGTTGAATTTTTCCGCATGGACACATGATCCAATTAGTTGAATCCAGTGACTTGACCCAAATAGTTGTGTATTCAATACCTGGCCACAGCAGAGGTGAAACAAAAAAGAAACTTCGAGAGTGGAATTAAAGGAAGATAACTGAAAGAGGCATGGCTGGTGGAACTAGAACAGTTTACTCTGGTGAACGAAATAAAAGGTTCAGTTCGAAATTTTAATCATCTGAAGTAGGCCGGAGAGTATAATGGCCGAAACGTCGTGAATATGGTAACGAAGATGGGGACAAGATTCCGAACAATGTAAATAGAGTATATAATTACAATACCTTTTCTCAGAAATATTAACACACACACACACACACACACACACACACATATATATATATATATATATATATATATATATACATATTATTCAGATACTTTAATCCAAGCGGAAAAAGCAGGAAGGTAAATTCCAAAAACCCGATCCTAATTAATATTAAAAATTTTATTTTAATATTAAAAAATGATACAGGAAGAGAGCTCCATGTAATAAAATATTACAGAGCAAATATAAGTCCAGTTTCTGAAAGGATTTTTCTGTTGCTGAGGTAATGTTATCCCCCGTGGGGATTTTCATATCGAAATGATCATCCAATATCATTGAATTAATCCTATTTTAATTTATATATATATATATATATATATATATATATATATATATATATATATATATAGTCTGTTTCTCTTTATATATATGTGTCTCTATACATCTCCCTCTCTCTAGATACATATATACATATCCCATTATATTTAAAACTAAAATTCAATGTTAAATTGCCACGCCATGTTTTTCTAAGAAAGCAGACGAGTTGCTATAGACGCTATGTCGATACTTGATGTTAACATTCATTTTTTTGTATACTCTTCGTTTTCTTTTTATTTCTATTTCTTGTTTTTTTTTCTCTTCTTTCCATTTATCAATTGTCTACGTTTTCTTTTTTCTATTTTCTCTCTTTGGGTTTTTTTTTTTTTGAATGAACGAGGAATTGGTTTTTGTAAATTACCGTTACAAATTTCTATTCTAAATATGGACATATGAGCGTCTGTGTATCATGTTTTTAGGGGATATTTTGAAAATTAACTGTTGTATCATTTGGGACTGACAAGCCGCAAGGTCATCATTATCGGCGGCGAAATACGTATTACCCATGAAATTGTAGAATATCTAAAAAATTTTCTAAATTATATTTCTCGGTTAAATTAAATAAATGAATTTAACATTGAGTTCTTTTGAGTTCGTCTCTATCAGAATTTACCCGACTAATATACCAAGTGTTCTACGTTATATATATATATATATATATATATAGAGAGAGAGAGAGAGAGAGAGAGAAAGAGAGAGAGAGAGAGACAGACAGACAGACAGACAGAGATGAATATATCGATAATTATAAACAGAATGAGACAGACAGATCAATAATAAATTGCTAGATAGATATGAAAGACTGAGTAGTCTATAGATAGATAGATCTTATATATATATATATATATATATATATATAAATATATATATAGAGAGAGAGAGACAGACAGAGAGACAGACAGAGGGGGGGTAGAAGAGAGAAAGAAAGAAAGAAAGAGAGAGATAGTATATTTAAGTAGCAGGAAACAATTTGAATAAGTTTTGTTAAAGATTTTTCAGGTTTTATTGTAGTTTTCTTTTTCTAATCTTTGAAAAAATTCTTCTGCATAAGAATTAAAATTCTGAACGAACTGCCCAAAATTCACGTTTTTTTTTATTATTGAAGTAGGGTGGGTGGGTTCAAGTACTCCTATTGGTCTACGTGATTATCACATGACACGCATTTAATTTGAATTTAACTTGAATTATAGCGTTAAAAAAGTGCCAGAATATTAGCACCAAAAAAACTTGTCAAAATCTGTTTATTTTCAATTTGAATAAAACTTGTCTATATAAATTAGGGGATATAAATATCGTATAAAAATAAAGTAGACGCCCTTGATAAAAAAGAAAAGAAAAAATGTCGAGGGGGAAAGACAGGTAGAAACCTTTCTGAAAGGAGCATTTTCTTACTCATCGCTTTCGATGGCTTGGCTGGCTAGTAAACCCCGATTCAGTTAGTTAAGCGTTGTACTTGATACATTTTTGGGGACCATGACTGACAAGGTTGGAGATATTCCCGCGGCAGGGAGCTATTCCTTTTTGCCGTAGACTGATTGCCAACCAAGGCTATAGAATTAAATGTACCCTTCTATTCAACCCATAGCTGGATGGAAAAAATTAACACCTTTCCCAAGGGTATTTGCGCGTAAGTAAATGCAACGAATACGACTGGAACTCGAACACGGCTCTTCCACTTTTCATTCCGAGCCGATATCCACTGCACCATAATGTAAATACTTAAAAGCAAAAACAATGATCTCTACACTTTATAACCACTAAATGGAACACGAATACATACATTCATAGCAAAAAACCTGCTGATGCTTTTTTAACACACACACACACATTCATACATACGAGCGCTATATATATATGTGTGTGTGTGTGTGTGTGTGTGTGTGTGTGTTTGAGTAAAGACTATTAACAAGGTACTGCAATC
>JBBBDQ010001254.1:6162500-6167500 GCA_037127315.1 Ascarosepion bandense
CAACTCGTTAATGTGAGAGGTATTTCTGGGAGGTATACGTGGTGGGTATTTCTGCTTCACCCTGTGTATAATTGTTGGAAAAATTATTATTATTATTATTATTATTATTATTATTATTATTATTATTATTATTTTCTCCTTATTCGAAAGCAGATGCTTTGGTGTAATTCAACGATCGGCTGTGGGTGGGTTGGGGATGTTAAAATGAAGCAAGTACAGAAATTTAAATATCTGGGAAGTGTTTTAACAGAGGTCGAAAAGTGCAAACACTGAGATCCGAAGGCGTATTGGGATGGTCAAAAATGCCTTCCAAAAGCTAAGCAAAGTATTAAGACACAGGAAAAAAAATCATCAGAATCAAAGAAAAGAGTACTGAACTGTTACGCGATATCTATCTTCCTGCATGACAGCGAATGCTGAACAATCTCCTCAGAGATGAAAAAGGAACTCGAAGCAATGGAAATGTGGTTCTACAGAAGGATGATGAGGATACCATGGACCGAACATATGAGCAACGAAACGAGAGACTGCAAACAAAAAGGAAACTTATACTTAATATTAAGAGAGACTGAAAAAAGAAAAAAAGAAAAAAGGAAACTTAAACTTAATATTAGGAAGAGACAATTGAAATTTTTTGTGGCACCTAATGAGGAAAGAGGGCTTGGAGAATCTGATGCTCACAGGGCGGTTAGATGGAAAGAGGGACAGAAGAAGGTAGTGCGAGACATACTTGATGAGCTTGAGCAAATGATTAACAGAACAAGGTTTGGGGGACATACCAAGAGAAAAAGTATTAAAAGCTGTTAAGAGAAAAAAAGATGTGGAGAGCCATTAATCGTTAACGTCCTGAAGGGACACGTCACATAAAAGAAGAAGAAATAACAAAAAACTTTCTACAGATACTGGGTGTTCCAAGCAGAGGTGTTTTCTGAAGCAACTCAGTTCGAATCACAATCCCACTTTTACACGGCCATCTTTGGATTCTGTCCGTGTACTCTACCAAGGGAAACCTCAATACAACACGAACAACCTATAGTTCCTTAAACCTCTACCAGGGGGCCTATCTCATATTACATATTTTGGTACTTTTGTCTTACCTATTCATGTATTATTATTATGTTGTCATTTTTCATTATAATTCGGTTTCTGCTATGGTCGCACTACCAACCAAATCTGCGGAAAGACCTAAGGCAGGTCATGGCGTGTTGTTATGGCTCCATTTCATGTTTTTTCTATCTCCCCTATCATCCCTAGCCTTACATAGACAAAGTTCTCCTTAGTGTGTGGCGTGTACTTTACAAGACAATTTTTGTATATCTCTTAAGCTGGGATTTCAAGGAATTCTTTTAATGTGTTGTTTTGTTCCATTTTTTATCATTCCAAGTGCACCTACTATCACTGGCACAACTCTTGTTTTCAATTTCCACATTTTTTCTATTTCAATTTCCAGGTCTTTATATTTTGACAGTTTTTCAAATTCCTTGGTTGCTATGTTACAATCCGCTGGACAAGCCATATCAATTAATAGACGAGTTTTCTTTCTGGTTTTTAACAATAATGTCCGGCCTATTTGCTTCAATTTTTCTGTCTGTGTAGATGGTGTAATCCCATAGAATGGTGACATCTTCTATTTCTGTAACCGGTGCTGGGTGATGTTATTATTATTATTATTATTATTATTATTATTATTATTATTATTATTATTATTATATTCTTTATTATCATCATAATTCGATTTCTGCTATGGTCACACTACCTACTAAGTCTGCGGAAAGACCTAAGGCAGGTCATGGTGTGTTGTTTTGGCTAAATTTTATGATTTGTTTTTCTACCTTTCATAAAACCACTAGAGTTCTTCTTAATGTGTGAACTGTAATTATCAAGACATTTTTGGATATTTCTTAATCCGAGATCTCCAGGGACTTTTTAAATATGTTGTTGTGTTCCTTTTTTATCATTCCAAGAGCACCTACTATCACTGGCAATATTTTTGTTTTCAATTTTCACATTTTTTCTATTTCAATTTCCAGGTCTTTATATTTTGATGGTTTTTCAAATTCCTTGAGTGCTACGTTACAATCCGTTGGACAATATTATTCGTATTACATTTATTGTTTTCATTTCGGGGATATACTCATTTCTTTCCAGGTCCCAACCAGGGATAAGAAATAGCAACACAACAGCTTCCACTGAGGATTTTTGAAGAAAAAAAATTGCAACCTAAGAACACACATATTTTACAGACATAAATACTTTTCTAAGGTGATTGCTGTACTTGTGAATATTTTTTTGTATTTCTTTATGATATGGGCCACCAAGATTCCCTTCAGTGAGTATATTGGAATCTTTTCTCAATCAATCCGAGGGCTCCAGCTATAACTAGAATTGCTGATGGCCTTATGTACCACGCTTTTGAGATTTCCACTTAAAGATTATTGTATTTTAACAGTTATTCGAAGGTCATCAAAGATAGATTACAATCTGCAGCGACAGCCATGTCAATAAGAAAGCACATTCTGTTTTTGTAGTCTTTGATCACGATATCAAGGTGATTAACTTTGATTGTTCTGTCTGTGTACAATGTAAAGTCCCATAAACTTGTTACAGGTCTTACTATTTTAACAGGGTCTGGGTGATGGTCATACTAGTTTCTTGCAATCTCCTTCCCGTAAAAGATGAACATTTTCTTATGTAGTTATTGGTCCTTTCTATCATTCCGAGTATATTGATGTAGTCAACAAATATTTTTCTGTATTTTGAAGGTGAACAGGAATGTGTCTTTAAATGTTGTGCGATAAAACTTGTATCTGTCGAATGAAGTGTAAGACGTCTTGATAATGTTGTGGTCTTCAAACCAACACATGTACTTACTTTTTTGTCAGAATTACAACCTCCCGAAGAACATTTAAACTGACATCAAATTTAATCTGATTTTTTTTTCTTATACAAAAGACTAGTTGATTGGGAAGAGTTATTGCGTATGATTTAGTTGGTTATGTTAAATTTAGTATAATATATATTTAGTTATACTGTTTCACTGTGATCAGTGGAGAATATATTAGTACTTATGACAGAATTTAGGACTTTTTCATTTTATTTGTAGTTAGAATGCATTTGATTACAGTATAGTAGGTTGGTATGTTTAGATTTATTTCAGAAAGTATTATACTCTTTTTTATTTATGTTCATATAATATATTAATAACCTGAACCCCACAAACCCTTTCTCTGATTTCTCGATCCCAGATTACCTTCCCCTCTTTAGAAAGTACTCCAGCATCCATATGCATTGCCTGGGAGTTTATGTCAGCAAGCATCTCCCTCTGGGTAGGGAGATTTCTCTTGAATCTTCTGACCATCCTCTACTAAACTCAGCTATTTTTCTTTGTCTACCGCTCCCCTTCATCTTCCGACTGTTCCTCGCTGGACAGTATCTCTGTGTTATGTTGAAACACACCTATTCCTCAGATAATGAACTCTCCCTCTTATATTAATAAGAGTCATTGCGTATGATTTAGTTGGTTATGTTAAATTATTCAATGATTGTTAACACTGTGAAAACTGATTTAAGATGGTCAGTAGTTTCGGGGTGGGGGGTTATCACAAAATGTACCTTATGGGCTAACATAATTTTTCATGCCAAGTTTTATATTCAACGAATACTCGAATTAAGCCGTAATATATATATATATATATATATATATATATATATATATATATATATATATATATGTAGCGGATAAGAAATTAATTAGAATCTACCTTCTTCTTCATTTTTACAAAAATTCACAATGAAGTGTGAAATCCTGGTTTTTTCAAATAAAAAAAACGGTTGATCATCTGCTTAACGAAAAAGTCGAAACCAGATTTCGCAAGTAGGTGTTAAAAAGATTTTTAACCAATGGTGGCGACTTACAAGACTTAGAAGGACTTGGCGATCCAGTAGCTAAATTCAAAAAGACTATATAAATGACCTCGGCGTCAGTAAAGAGACAAAGATGGAGGCAGCGGAAGAGAGACATACATCTAAAATGTAACTTCAAACTTCAAGTGAATTTTATTCTTTCTCCTTATCTATTTCAACAATTACTACTACAAACAATTTCTTCAACTCTCGAGACCCTTAATTCAACTTTATCACTGAACACGAACTCTACTCTTAATTTTTTAATAATGTTTCTAATTGCACATTAACTTCTATAACTTATGTCATTCCTCCTTTTAATAAATTTCTATTTTAACATTTAAAATGTATATTTTATTATTCCACTCTTCTCCACTAATCCACACATTCCAACCGACAATTAACCTCCTGGTGATAATAATTCTGGTGATTATAATTTATCATAAAACTTGTAATCTGTACTCCGTTCGGTTATGTCTGACACAAGGCCGAACAAAAGAAACAGTAACCAGCTCCCAACAGCTACACTGGTGTATCCCGACGTTCAAGGAACACGCAACCCCACGGCTACAAATACACAAGTTCCAGATTTCCTAGAACTTTCATGTCTCTTCTGGTTTGTATTCTAACGCAAATAATCGTAAAGAGAGAAAATATTACGAAATCTTATGGAAAGTTATGAAATGGGATTAACCGACATATTTATTTAAATTTGTTTCAAATAGTAATTTTCAGAGAAATAAATTTAAATAAATATGTAGGTTAATACCATTTCGTAACTTTCCGTAACATTTTGTAATATGCATATCTGTATTTATATGTACATATATTAATGGATTTTTATCTGACATTGACATTATCTCTTAGTAAAATAAACGGTATTTTTACTAGGCACATGTGTTTGAGTTTGTATCCCGGTTCTTTATATATATATATATATATATATATATATATATATATATATTAATTATAGTTGTAATACCAATAACAGCAGAACGAATTCTGTGAAGATTATCAATAATTAAACTACAACTGACATCGTCTTGAAAGCCATCGGGAACGAACCCAGAGGGAAAAGAAGGGGAAGAAAAAAGAAA
>JBBBDQ010001254.1:6172500-6215000 GCA_037127315.1 Ascarosepion bandense
AAGATTATTGTATTTTAACAGTTATTCGAAGGTCATCAAAGATAGATTACAATCTGCAGCGACAGCCATGTCAATAAGAAAGCACATTCTGTTTTTGTAGTCTTTGATCACGATATCAAGGTGATTAACTTTGATTGTTCTGTCTGTGTACAATGTAAAGTCCCATAAACTTGTTACAGGTCTTACTATTTTAACAGGGTCTGGGTGATGGTCATACTAGTTTCTTGCAATCTCCTTCCCGTAAAAGATGAACATTTTCTTATGTAGTTATTGGTGCTTTATATCATGCCGAGTATATTGATGTAGTCAACAAATATTTTTCTGTATTTTGAAGGTGAACAGGAATGTGTCTTTAAATGTTGTGCGATAAAACTTGTATCTGTCGAATGAAGTGTAAGACGTCTTGATAATGTTGTGGTCTTCAAACCAACATATGTACTCACTTTTTGTCAGAATTACAACCTCCCAACGCTCATTCAAACTGACATCAAATTTAACCTGATTTTTTTCTTATACAAAAGACTAGTTGATTGGGAAGAGTTATTGCGTATGATTTAGTTGGTTATGTTAAATTTAGTATAATATATATTTAGTTATACTGTTTCACTGTGATCAGTGGAGAATATATTAGTACTTATGACAGAATTTAGGACTTTTTCATTTTATTTGTAGTCAGACTGCATTTGATTACAGTATAGTAGGTTGGTATGTTTAGATTTATTTCAGAAAGTATTATACTCTTTTTTATTTATGTTCATATAATATATTAATAACCTGAACCCCACAAACCCTTTCTCTGATTTCTCGATCCCAGATTACCTTCCCCTCTTTAGAAAGTACTCCAGCATCCATATGCATTGCCTGGGAGTTTATGTCAGCAAGCATCTCCCTTTGGGTAGGGAGGTTTCTCTTGAATCTTCTGACCATTCATACATGTGCCTCCGTCTCGCTCTACTAAACTCAGTTAGCTATTCTTTTTCTCTACCGCTCCCCTTCGCCTTTCGACTCTTCCTTGCTAGACAGTATCTCCGTGTTATGGTGAAACACACCTATTTTTCAGATAATGGACTCTCCCTCCTATATTAATAAGAGTTAACAGGAAGTTAACGGAGGAAGTACTTGGGAAGTTCATAGGAGTTCTGGAGAGTTCTTTAGAGTTCTATTGGAGTTCAATAGAACTACCAGGCAGTTGATATTAGTCGGCAGTTAGCCGAATACAAAGAAGTCAGATTTCAGTAGAAGATTACCAAGTTCCTAACATTTTGGATACATTGTCGATTAGCAACTGGCATAGCACGATTATAACCTTCAGTGCGAAAACTCAGAAGAGGAGAGAAAATTTGTTTTTTCTCAAGGCAAAAGTCGCCACAAAAAAAAAAGGCGACTACAAAAATTTTATCGAGGGTATCCCCGCGTGAGTTCGGATCTCATCCTCGTCGCCCTATATGTTGTAGAGTAGTTATTTTCTCATTCATATTGCCTGTAAAAAAAAGCTACTCTACAAAACTTTGATAATATAGATAAGGGCATTACCGCTCACCTGTTCGCCTACATATTTGTGTTCGGTGATACATAATGCCAAGTGACTGAAAAACTGTGTCATTGATTTTGCTGGCATCCACGCACTGAATTTTACGATCACCCAGGCTCTCACGCAAGTGGTGGGCTTTCCCAAAGGGTTCCTCAGCACGGCCGAAGGACAAGCTTATATGCTAGATCCCTGCGTCATTTCTATCCCTGACCCCTGCCGTGCCATGCAGCTTTACTCTTTTGGCAACTTTTATCATGCTGTGGTTTCTGTTAGATCTCACTCCACTCCTCAACCCCCATGACCAGCAAAATCCCTTATTGTCATTAAAGTCTGGACCGGAAGGCATTCTTTGCGACGTCCCTTGGAAAAAAGTATTTCGTCTCCCTGTTGAAGACTGCGCTTCTCAGGTCTCTTTCTAGGTGAAAGCTGGCATCGATGCTTTCATTTCAGCCAGGAAGTTCGAATTTAAACCCACATGGTTCTCCTCGGCTTGTCGGCCGCCACAGCCCACAGGAATAGGTGTGTTTCCCTATAACAACAATAATAGGCGCCTTTATGCTTCTGCTCGTAATGAGTTTAAGAGGATCTTCAATTATGCAAAGGTATTGTTTGCTGGATGTGCGTTGTGGTACAGTGGATATCGGCTCAGAAAGAGAAACCGGGGAGCCGAGTTCGAATTCCAGTTGAATCCATTGTATTCACTTACGCGCAAATACCCTAGGGAAAGGTATTAATCCGTCTCTTCCTTCCAGTTATGGGTTAAAGCAGGACAGATTGGGTTCTATAGCCTTGGTCGGCAACCAGTCTACCGCAGAAAGCAATGGCAACCTACTGCGGGATAATCTTCTGCCCAGTCAGTCATGTCTTTTTCGAGACATGATCACCCAAGCGTGTTTCACGTATGGCACTTAACTGACTGACTGAATATAATAGATGAAAATATGATTAAGACTTCTACTAGGCATAAAGTGGGGGACCGGTTTTTTATTGTTATGAAGTAATAAACTGATCCCCCACTAATTACTATTTAACAGTATAATACATCTCTTCCTCCTCCAGTTATGAGTTAAATAAGGGGATCGGGTTTCTATAGTCTTCGCTGGCAACCAGTCTACCGCAGAAAGCAATGGCAACCTACTGCGGGATCATCTTCTGCCCAGTCAGTCATGTCTCTTTCGAGACATGATCACCCAAGCGTGTTTCGTGTATGGCACTTAACTGACTGATTGTTTGCTGACAGAATGGGGCAGCGTATAGCAGCCCAAAAGTTCGGCCCCAAAGACTACTGGCGGCTCTGTAAAAGTGTGTTAAACAGCAAACATTCAATCCATCCTTTAATCAATAAATATGAAGTCCACAAATCTACAGCAGACGAGGCTGAGTACTTTGCTAACAGGTTCTCCTCCAACTTCTCATTTATTTCTTCTGGAATATCCGCACCCTACTTACCACCTAGAACTGAGGCTCAACTGAGCGACGTTTACATTACCCCCTCGCTGGTCTCTAACAATTTCAAAGCTTGACCTCCATAAGGCGAGCGGAAGTGATGGAATTTCAGTCATCGTCCTAAAGAAATGTGCCCGTCTCCTCTGTCCTCTCCAGACTCTACAACTACTATCTCTGCTTCTTGCTTTCCTGCTTGCTGGAAATCCTCTTCTGTGGTTCCTGCTTTTAAGAACTCGAGAGAACCCTTAGACCCCCCGAATTATTGCCCTTTTAATCTCCTATTATTATTTTGCAAAATGTTCGAGACCATCATCAATGCTGAAGTGGTTCAGCATTTCACAGCCCATTCTATTCTATTCTCCTACAGACAGTATGGCTTCCGCTTCGTTTACCACTGACATGCTAACGACCATCACTGAGTACATATGCCAGGCTCTTGATAAGAACGGTGTAGCTCGAGCGGTTGCCCTGGATATTTTCAAAGCATTTGACAGAGTGTGGAACATTGGCCATCTACGCATGCTACAGAGCTGTGGTATATATCTGGACACTTGTTAAACTTAATCAAATCGTTCCTATCGAATTCAGTAATGAAGTTCGTATTGAACGGGCATACTTTCAGATCCTATCATACGAACGCCGGTGTCCCTCAAGGTCTTACGCCTTTTCTGATCTTCATCAACGATCTTCCTAATGTAGTCATATCCCAAGTAAGCATCTACGTTGACGACACCACCATTTACTCCCGCCTCCTTAAGAAATCTGCCGATGCTGACAAAACAAATCTTCCTGCTGCTCTCGAAAATGACTTCCAGTCATGGTGGACTGGGGTAATAAACGACTCGTAAAATTTGAATGCTTCCAAAATGAACCTGCTATCCTTTAATCACCATAGACAATCTTTCTTACCCGCAATCAGCATGGACCGCGTTAGTCTCTCTGAAAGCAATACACTGCGCCTCCTCGGTCTCACTCTCCCAGCTGATCTGAAGTGGAACGACTACATTGAATTAATAGCTAAATCTACTGCTAAGAAGGTCGGGTCCCTGTGTCGAGTCAGGAAGTTTCACTCTTCTGAATCCGTCATGCACATTTACAAATCTCCCATCCGCCCGTGCATTGAGTATTGCTGTCATATCTGATCGGGCGCCCCTACTGTTCATTTGGGGTTCTCGACAAAATCCAAAGGAGAATCTGCAATGTAGTCGATCCTGACCTGGCGGCTCGACTTCAGTCTCTTTCTCATAGACGACATGTGGCTTCCCTTTGTCTTTTCTACAAATACTTTCACGGATTCTATTCCGACGAGCTAAGCTCTTTGGTGCCCCTTTGCAGGAATTTAGTCGAGTTACTTTTACTCTATCAGCTTCTTTTCTCGCACTTTCCGCCTGTGGAACTCCATTCAGTATTTTTGTTTCTGTTGTGAATTCCGGGTGGGGAACCGCACAAAATAATAAATAACAAAAACAGATATGGAGATAGAAAATTTAACTTATATTGAACGAAATACACAAACTGGAACACGGGTTAGTCAATTCAGGAATACTATTAGTAGAAAAAAGTCTTGAAGTGAAAAGTATGTCCGGGTAACTGATTCGAAATCCAACCAACTCCAACTAACTCTGCACTAACTTACAACTCTTTCATATTACGACTTACAACTCAACCAAACTCTCAACTGACCAACTTACGACTCTATATTTAGTTGTCCCTCCCAGTAAGGGCAACATGTGACAGATGGTCAGTTATGACTGGGATTTCCGGGCTATATGGCCCGGCCAAAAAAATGTCTGTCTATTTTTGCCCTGTCGTGCTTCTACCCTTCGGCGGAACCACAACTGGGTTATTGCTCTCTGCTCGGAAGCAGAGAGCGCCCTCTACTCGAAGGCAGAGAGCTGACAGTGTCATAGTTGCAGAGGCAAATGCCAACTTACGACTCTGTCGTTCTCTCTAAAAGCAGGATTCTATGCACACTCAGGCGAGTTCATTATTGTATACAAAAAGGGGCGATCCCACAACAGTTTCCCTGATAGCTATAATCTCCAAGAGTTTAAATGCAACATCAACTGTCATCTCTTATTTCCTTGACTCTCACCTTTCTTCTCACTTTACACTTTTCTCTCACGCAGCTCTCTTTACACCAATGTACTCGTCCTTCTCTTACCCATTCTCCGACACCCACTGTGACATGTTCTCTCTCTACACTCTCCTATTATGCAACCCTCTGCGCATTATTGCCACTATGAGAAAATGAAAAAAAAATATAAATAAATATAAATAAATATAAAATATTTATCTAAATATAAATATATAAATATAAATATAAATTCATATAAATATAAATAAATGTAAAATATAAACAAAAAAAAATTAAAAAATATGAAAAAATATGAAAAATATGAAAAAATTTAAAAAAATTATAAAAAATATGAAAAATAGAAATAAAAAATAGAAATAAAATAGAAATGAATATAAAATATTTATATAAATAAATATAAATATATGAATAAAAAATTAAATTTATATAAATAAAAATATAAATTTAAATCTATATAAATATCAATAAATATAAAATATAAATAAAAAATATAAATAAAAAAATATGAAAAAATATGAAAAATATGAAAAAATATGAAAAAATATGAAAAAATATGAAAAAATTATAAAAAAATATGAAGAAATAGAAATAAAAAATATAAATAAAAAATATAAATAAAAATTATGAAAAAATATGTGAAAAAAGAAAATTTAAAAAAATTAAGATATAAAATAGAAATAAAAAATAGAAATAAAAAAGAAATGAATATAAAATATTTATACAAATAAATATAAACTTATAAATATAAATTTGAAAATATATAAATAAAATATAAATTGAAATTTATATAAATAAATATAAAATATAAATAAAAAATATAAATAAAAAATATGGAAAAATATGAAAAAAAGAAAATTAAAAAAAAAGAATTTAAGATATTTTCATCTTGTTTATACGGTGCCTTACATGATGAATTTCAGCTTAACTTCAAGAGCGTAATCCAAGAAGTGGAAAGGATTCGGATATTTAAGCAATATTGTTATACTTACTATATTACTAACGATAGTTTTATTATACCTTTTCTTGTTATTACGATGACAATATCGTATTTTCTTGGTGTTACGTTTGCTCTGATACCAGTATATTTGGCAGAGTGACACCGAAATCCGAAGGTTCATTGGAATAGTAAAAGATGACTTCTAAAAGCTAAACAATTTATTAAGAAACAGGAAATTATATTTCGTAACAAAAAAAAAAGTGTCCCGAACTGCTATTTAATATCAGTCTTCTTATATATGATAGAGAATACTGGGCAATTTCTTCATAGATGAAGAGGAGACTTGAGTTTACAGAATAACATGGACAAACCATATAAACAATGAGTTTTAAGAAAAATGAAAAATAAAAGGTCGCCTATAATTAGAATATGCAAAACAAGGAAAGTAGACTCGGGAAATTTGACACTCATAAGACGTATTGAATAAAAACAGGGACTGTGGAAAACAGCGATTAGCTTACCTTAGCTCGTGTATATATATATATATATATATATATATATATATATATATATATAATCACTGACTGACGTCAATTCGGTCGGGTTTCAATCCTGGCTAAAAGCAATCGGATGTCTAACCCTACTGATAGAGCGAAACAGATCTGTCTGCGGATGACCGCTTACACGCTTACACCCCGATTGAGCACCCTGGAAGAATAGTAGGCTTTGAAAAAACAGTAGCTACTCTAGCATCTACGGATCGTTCATTCAGTAATTAATTAGAACACTCTCAGCCACTGGCGTGTGTACAGTGTACATAACACGCTAAAAGTCTACGTTCTTCTACCGAGCGCCGATAGGTAGAATCGCCGACTGAGGCCAATTCGGTCGGGTTTCAATCCTGATGTCTAACCCTACTGATGAGCTGTGATACAGCAAAACTGATCTGCGGATGACCGCTATATACATATATATTCTTCACTGTTTGACAACATAATTACTGCAAAAAAAAAAAAATAGAATAACAAGGCAGTGTTAAAGAGCAAACACGTTGCAAGTGATTTCATAACTGGCAGTAAAGTTTAATATCTGGTAGTAAAGAGAATGAGCTGAGCAAACGCTGCCTTGCTGTTGTCTCCCTCTCCATATATATATATATATATATATAGCATAATGATAATATATATATATATAGCATAATGATAATGATGAAAGGCCGAGGTCGGTCTGAAATATCAAATATATATATATATATATATATATAATAATGGAAATAAATAAATACTGTCAAAAAAATACATTTTTAACTTACAACTTTTTAGCAGTTTTTCCTATATATATATATATATATATATATATATATATATATATATATATATATATATATATATATATGCATGATTAACAATGAATTTTTTAGCGAATAAAGATAAGGGTGTAATGCATAAATATTATACAAAGTTACAAAAATTTACTTAATAGTTTGTTTTTTTTAAATAAATATTAAATTGAACAAAGGAAATAAGCTACTGAACAAAAGTTTAGGAACGATGTTAATAATTTGCATAAATATATAATTTACATTGTTAAAAAACTCGATGGAGCTTTTCAACAATAAATAAAAGTTCATTTATCATTAGGACTTTATTTTTAAGCAATATGGCAAATTCTACACGTAAAATGCTCTCTTATGAAGAAATAACTGCTACTTCAATTGCCCGTAAATTTAATGAAGAGACAGATAATGAGATCTCAAGGAAAACGGTTGCTCGGAGGTTAAAAACTGAAGGATTGCATGCCCGTACTTTTGCTTCGAAGCCTCTCATTTCAAAGCGAAACCCAATTGCACGCCTGGAATATGCGGGAGAACGTGTTGTTTGGACTGACATACAATGGGATACAGTTCAGTGACGAGTCCAAGTTTACTGTATTTGGTTCTGAGGGCAAAACTTACGCCGTAGAACAGGTGAAAGACTGTCTTCTCAATGTGTCAAGAAAAGCGTTAAGTTTGGTGGCAGCAGTGTGATGGTGTGGGGAATGATTTCATCTGTAGGAGTTGGCCCTATCGTTCTCGTACATGGCAATATCAATGCTGAGATTTACTAAAGGCTTCTTCAGCAGCATGTGGTACCAAGATTATTATTACCATAATCTTTATGAATCCCCTTTTTTCATGCAGGACAATGCACCTTGCCACAAGGCTCAGAAGATTATGGCTTTATTTGAAGAAGGAATCGCCCTAATGAAGTGGCCAGCCGAGAACTCCGACCTAAATCCAATAGAAAATGTTTGGAAGATCATTGGAGAAAGGGCTCAGAAAAGAAACCCAAAAAACCAGGATCACCTATGGGAGTTATTGAAAGACGAATGGGAGGGAATTACCGCTGATTTTTGCAAGAAATTAATTAGATCATGTGGTCGAGATGCAGAGAAGTCATTGAAAATAAGGAGATGTTTACCAAATATTAAATTTTGTTGATATTTTGTTCACAATCAAGTATTAACAAGATCGTTCCTTAACTTTGTCCAGAAGCTTATTTTCTTTGTTCCATTTAATCTTTATTTAAAAAAAAACTATTATGCAATTTTTTGTAACTTTGTATAATATTTATGCATGACACCCTCATCTTTATTTAGTAAAAATTTCATTTCTAATCATGCATTACTTTTTAAGTAATACACATATTTATGTCTTTGTTGTTTCCGTTCCTTATATATTAGCCGCTACTATATATATATTTTAATGAAACTTGGTTATAAGCAACCGACAATTTGTATTGAATTGTTTGAACATTATTTTTACCGATACTCGTATTTAAGTAGATATTCTGTTTTTAATTAAACAGTATTTTATATTTATATCTAGCGGCCTGATTATTTCACGATAAATTTTATTACGAAAATGTAAAATAATCAGGCCGGTAGATATAAATATAAAATACTGTTTAATTAAAAACAGAATATCTACTTAAATACGAGTATTGGTAAAAATAATGTACAAAATAATTCAATACATATATATATATATATATATATATATATATAGAGAGAGAGAGAGAGAGAGAGACAACGCTCTTTATTATAATAGAGAGGTTGATCCATTATTGTACATGATTAGATTACAATAAAATTTATATTTTATATGAATACTACCTTATGAAAATTGAGATGTAACGATGTGTGTGTGTGTGTGTGTGTGTGTGTGTGTGTGTGTGTAATGGCGGTGGTCCCGTATCATAGAATCAGCGGTGCACCACGAGACCCTTCCCTGACCAGTAGGCCCAATGAGTCCGGTGTGTTAATCGACGATGTAGGGACAAACAACTACCCTAAATATTATTATTGCTTCTGTACCCCAAATGCGGCAATCGATCCAAAATAATTTTCCGTTCACCAATCGATAACGAAAGCCAATGTTTTTCTAAACATGCAGTTAACAGAGCGTCCGAGATTTCTGTCCGGCCTGCAGTGGATTTGTCGAGATTACGTACATATTTGCCATATGGAAGGAATCTCTTTTATCTAACCTAACGACCAGAAAAAATGTATTACGTGGGGTGAGCGAGCAAATCTTATGCTCTTTTGCAGTTGACGTTCAACAAAGTCAAGCGGTTACGTTTAATCAAGGTGGGAGCAGACAAAAGAAAAGGCCTGGGAAATATCTTTGGAACGAAAAAAGGCTGAAAAATGCAATTAAAGAGACAATAGCGAGGCAACGTCGGCTCCGTTCATTCACTTTACTATCAGTGATTAAACTTTACTACCAGTTATGAAAGCTTTTGCTGCATGTTTGGTCTTAAGCAGTGCCTTATTAATTTATTTTTTTTTAATAATTATGTCGACGAGTAGTGAAAAAATACTTTCTCTATTATAATAAAGACTATTGTCTGTACACACACACGCGCACACACACACACACACACACACACACACACATATATATATATATTTATATATATATATAAAACATTTATTTAGAATAAATATGTTATAATATCATTACAAAAGTAGCCATTTTGTGTCGACATTATCTGTTTTATCAAGTGATGAGGTTTTATTTCAAGTTGGAGTGTTTTAAGAGATCCAAACTTGACAAACCCCCTTACTCAGGGCGGGGAGGGGGGCATTGTTACATAGACAGAGGACCAATCAAAACAAAGCAATTTTTAATTTGAAGAATATAAGAACAGACACTAAAAATAATTTATTGGGGAATTTACATTAATATTTGATTAAATAGAGATCAGCATTATTAATCGGCTATTAAATTCATTTTACTGAACTTTTATTATGAATTTTAAATTATAAATTTAACAAAAAGATTAGATTCAGGTTATAAAGTCATTTAGATATTAAACGAGTAAAAGACGTGGGTCTACACATATCTAAACTTATTTATAAATGGAACATTGTGTGTGTGTGTCTGTGTGTGTCCGTTACCTATAGACTCCAAAACGGCTGAACCGATTTTCTTGAAAATTTACACATTTGCACTATAAACATCTCCGAGTGTTCTTAGCTAGTTCTTTGTGTCGAGGTACCCCCGATAAATATCGAAAATCGATAATCTAAAAAATCGGGTTATAGAAGGAGTGGTCCGATTTTAATCAAATTTGATGCACTCATAGACAAAGACATAAGAAACGATATTCAGAAATTTCAAGGTTGCAGTTCTTAAAATAGTGCAGAAAATCGATAATATATATATATATATATATATATATATATATAAGGCAAGATGTTTGTGTGTGTCTGTTTATCTACCTGTATGTCTGTATTTTTTTTCAGCCCTTTTATTTTAGTTTTTGCTTCGGGTTTGGCTCTAAGTAGGTATAATTGTAGCTCTTAGTCTCAGCCATGATACCATTTACTCAGAGGACTTATTTAGCCTTCAAAATTCAGTTTACGACGAAAAAACTTATTTGATATAGATACCAGGAAATCTAAATTTGACTTACGTCTATTCATTTATTTTTTCAGTCTACGGTTTCGCTTTAACTGGAAACAACTACTGCTTTTTAGTCTTTCGTGCCAACGTCCAAAGAGTCTGAGCTCCAAGACCTTGGATTAGTTTTAAAGGTTTCATTACAGCCGAGCTACGCCGGGCTATACTGCTAGTTCAAATCTATTTTAAAACTCTCTAACTTGAAATAAATCTCATCACGTGCATCATGTATGGCATTTAACTGATTGAATCCTGGCATACCTGACGAGACACAAAATGTGTACACCCGCAAAAAAGAAATCGGAGGGAGGATGCATTTGTAAAGATTTGGCATTTCTGACGCTCTCATGACCCTTCCAGCTGTTAGTTTGTCGGACAGTTTTAATTCAGTGACAAGATTTATTTATCAATGCTGGAGAGCCTAGTCTACGCTACGTATTTCATTTTCCGGCGATTGATTAACTTTTTACGATTTATAAAAAAATTTCGGGTTATTTATAGTCAGAAATTATTTTTAGATTGTAATTGACCACTGTGTTCTCCGTGGTAGGCTGTAATCTTTTTTAAAAAACCTCATCGTTGTTCCGCATAATTAAGTAGAACCACATTTCTGTTGCTTCGAGTCTCTCATTCATCTTTGAGGAGATCGTCCAGCATTCTCTGCCATATAGGAGAACAGACATCACGTAACAGTCCAATATTCTTTTCTTTGTTTCTGTTGCTTTGAGTCTCTCCTTCATCTTTGAGAAGATTGTCCAGCATTCGCTGCCATATAGGAGGAGAGATATCACATCACATTCCAGTACTCTTTTCATTGTTTCTGTTGCTTGAGTCTCTCCTTCATCTTTGAGAAGATTGTTCGGCATTTACTGCCATATAGGAGGAGAGATATCACGTAGCAGTCCAGCACTCTTTCATTGTTTCCTTGTTGCTTTGAGTCTCTCCTATCTTTTTGAGAAGATTTGTCTGTGCATTCTGCTGCCATATAGAGGAAAGATATCACATCACAGTTCAGTACTCTTTTCATTGTTTCTGTTGCTTAGAGTCTCCTCCTTCATCTTTGGAGAAGATTGGTTCACATTCCGCTGCCACATAGGAGGAAAAGATACTCTACATCACAGTCCAGTACTCTTTCATTGTTTCTGTTGCTTAGAGTCTCTCCCTTCATCTTCTTTGAGAAGATCATTGTCCAGCATTCGCTGCCATATAGGGGAGGAGAGATATCACATCACAGTCCAGTACTCTTTTCATTGTTTCTGTTGCTTAGAGTCTCTCCTTCATCTTTGAGAAGATTGTCTGCTATCTGCTGCCATATAGGAGGAAAGACATCACATCACAGTTCAGTACTCTTTTGTTGTTTCTGTTGCTTAGAGTCTCTCCTTCATCTTTGAGAAGATTGTCCAGCATTCTCTGCCATATAGGAGAAAGATATCAAGATCACAGTCCACATAGTACTCTTTCATTGTTTCTGTTGCTTAGAGTCTCATTTTGAGAAGACTGTCCAGTTATCTGCTGCCACATATGAGGAGAGAAATATCATGTATAGCCTGTGGCAATTTTTCATTGTTTCTACAGTTAGAGTCTCTCCCTTCATCTTTGAGAAGATTGTCCATATCTGTTGCCATATAGGAGGTGAGATATCACATCACACTCCAGTACTCTTTCATTGTTTCTGTTGCTTAGAGTCTTCCTCCATCTTTTCGAGAAGATTGTCCAGCATTCGCTGCCATATAGAGGAGAAGAGTATCACATCACAGTCCAGTACTCTTCATTGTTTCTGTTGCTTAGAGTCTCTCCTTCATCTTTGAGAAGATTGTTCAGCATTCGCGGGCCACAGGAAAGATATCACATCACAGTTCAGTACTTTTTCATTGTTTTTGTTGCTTAGAGTCTCCTTCATCTTTGAGAATACTGTCCTGTTATCTGCTGCCACATAGGAGGAGAGATATCACATCACAGTCCAGTACTTTTCCATTGTTTCTGTTGCTTAGAGTCTCTCCCTCATCTTTGAGAAGATTGTCCAGCATTCGCTGCCATATAGGAGGAGAGATATCACATCACAGTCCAGTACTTTTCATTGTTTCTGTTGCTTAGAGTCTCTCCTTCATCTTTGAGAAGATTGTCCAGGTTATCTGCTGCCATATATGAGGGAGATATCACGTAGCAGTCCAGTACTTTTTTCATTGTTTCTGTTGCTTAGAGTTCTCCTTCATCTCTTGAGAAGATTGTCTAGCACGGCTGCCATATATGAGGTGAGAGATATCACGCAGCAGTCCAGCATCTTTCATTGGCTTCTCTTGTTGTTTAGAGTCTCTCCTTCATCTTTGAGAAGATTGTCCAGCATCTGCTGCCAGGAGAGAGATATCACATCACACTCCAGTACTCTTTCATTGTTTCTGTTGCTTAGAGTCTCTCCTTCATCTTTGAAGATTGTTCAGCATTCGCTGCCATATAGAGGAAAGATATCACATCACAGTCCAGTACTCTTTTCATTGTTTCTGTTGCTTAGAGTCTCTCCTTCATCTTTGAGGATTGTTCAGCATCTGCTGCCATATATGAGGAAAGATATCACATCACAGTCCAGTACTCTTTCATTGTTTCTGTTGCTTAGAGTCTCTCCTTCATCTTGAGAAGATTGTCCAGCATTCGCTGCCATACAGAGGAAAGACATCACATCACAGTCCAGTACTTACTGTTTCTGTTGCTTAGAGTCTCTCCTTCATATCTTTGAGAAGATTGTCCAGCATTCGCTGGGGCCATATAGGAGGAGAGATCACATCACAGTCCAGTACTCTTTCCATTGGTTTGTTGCTTATGTCCTCCTTTCATCTTTGAGAAGATTGTCCAGTATTCGCTGCCATATAGGAGGAAGAATATCACACATCACAGTCCAGTACTCTTTTCATTGTTTCTGTTGCTTAGAGTCTCCTTCATCTTTGAAAGATTGTCCAGCATTCGCTGCCATATATGAGAGAATATCACGTAGCAGTCCAGTACTCTTTTTCATTGTTTCTGTTGCTTAGAGTCTCTCCTTCATCTTTTGAGTGTCAGCGACTCGCTGCCATATAGGAGGAAGATATCATCTGATCCGGTACTCTTTTCATTGTTTCTGTTGCTTAGAGTCTCTCCTTCATCTTTGAGAAGATTGTCCAGCATTCGCTGCCATATAGGAGAAGATATCACATCACAGTTCAGTACTCTTTTCATTGTTTCTGGTATAGAGTCTCTCCTTCATCTTTGAGAAGATTGTCCAGCGTCCATGCCATATAGGAGGAGAGATGTCACATCACAGTCAGTACTCTTTTCATTGTTTCTGTTGTAGAGTCTCTCCTTCATCTTTGAGAAGATTGTCCAGCATTCGCTGCCATATAGGAGGAAGGTATCACATCTTGATTCAGTACTCTTTCATTGTTTCTGTTGCTTAGAGTCTCCTCTTCATCTTTGAGAAGATTGTCCAGCATTCTCTGCACCATATAGGAGGAAAGATATCACATCACAGTCCCAGTACTCTTTTCATTGTTTCTGTTGCTTAGAGTCTCTCCTTCATCTTTGAGAAGATTGTCCAGCATTCGCTGCCATATATGGGGAGAGATATCTGTAGCAGTCAGTACTCTTTTCATTGTTTCTGTTGTAGAGTCTCTCCTTCATCTTTGAGAAAATTGTCAGCATTCAACTGCCATATAGGAGGAGGAGTATCACATCACACTCCAGTACTCTTTTCATTGTTCTGACCTGCTTAGAGTCTCTCCTTCATCTTTGGGGTGTCCCACAGCATTCGCTGCCATATGGGAGGAAGATCATCATGCAGTCAGTACTCTTTTCATTTGTTTCTGTTGCTTAGAGTCTTCTCCTTCATCTTTTGAGAAGATTGTCAGCATTCGCTGCTATAGGAGGAAGATATCATCACAGTTCGTGCTCTTTTCATTGTTTTGTTGCTTGGGGAGTCTCTCCTTCATCTTTGAGAAGATTGTCCAGCATTCGCTGCCATACTTAGGAGGAGAGATATCCCCATCCTGATCAGTACTCTTTCCATTGTTTCTGTTGCTTAGGTCTCTCCTTCATCTTTGAGAAGATTGTCAACATTCGCTGCCATATAGGAGGAGAAATATCACATCCTGATCCAGTACTCTTTCATTGTTTCTGTTGCTTAGTCCTCTCCTTCATCTTTGAGGGTGTCCAGCATTCACTGCCATATATGAGGAGATGTCCTTCAGCAGTCTGGTACTCTTTCATTGTTTCTGTTGCTTAGAGTCTCTCCTTCATCTTTGAGGAAGATTGCTCAGCATTCACTTTCCATATAGGAGGAGAGATATCACACTCTACCTCCAGTACTCTTTTCATTGTTTCTGATGACTTGCTTAGAGTCCTCTCCTTCATCTTTGAGAAGATTGTCCAGCATTACGCTGCCATATAGGAGGAAAGATATCACATCACAGTCCAGTACTCTTTTCATTGTTTCTGTTGTAGAGTCTCTCCTTCATCTTTGAGAAGATTGTCCCAGCCATTCCCCATGCCATATAGGAGGAAAGATATCACATCAAGTCAGTACTCTTTTCCGGTGTTTCTGTTGCTTAGAGTCTCTCCTTCATCTTTGAAGATTGTCCAGCATTCGCTGCCATATAGGAGGAAAGATATCACATCACAGTCCAGTACTCTTTTCATTGTTTCTGTTGCTTGAGTCTCTCCTTCATCTTTGAGAAGATTGTCCAGCATTCGCTGCCCATATGGGAGGAGAGATATCATCACAGTCCAGTACTCTTTCCATTGTTTCCTGTTGTAGAGTCTCTCCTTCATCTTTGAGAAGATTGTCCAGTATTCGCTGCCATATAGGAGGAAAGATATCACATCACAGTCCAGTACTCTTTTCATTGTTTCTGTTGCTTAGAGTCTCTCCTTCATCTTTGAAAAGATTGTCCAGCATTCGCTGCCATATATGAGGAGAGATATCACGTAGCAGTCCAGTACTCTTTTCATTGTTTCTGTTGCTTAGAGTCTCTCCTTCATCTTTGAGAAGATTGTCCAGCATTCGCTGCCATATAGGAGGAGAGATATCACATCACAGTCCAGTACTCTTTTCATTGTTTCTGTTGCTTAGAGTCTCTCCTTCATCTTTGAGAAGATTGTCCAGCATTCGCTGCCATATAGGAGGAAAGATATCACATCACAGTCCAGTACTCTTTTCATTGTTTCTGTTGCTTAGAGTCTCTCCTTCATCTTTGAGAAGATTGTCCAGCATTCTCTGCCATATAGGGGGAAAGATATCACATCACAGTCCAGTACTCTTTTCATTGTTTCTGTTCCTTAGAGTCTCTCCTTCATCTTTGAGAAGATTGTCCAGCATTCGCTGCCATATAGGAGGAAAGATATCACATCACAGTCCAGTACTCTTTTCATTGTTTCTGTTGCTTAGAGTCTCTCCTTCATCTTTGAGAAGATTGTCCAGCATTCGCTGCCATATAGGAGGAGAGATATCACATCACAGTCCAGTACTCTTTCCATTGTTTCTGTTGCTTAGAGTCTCTCCTTCATCTTTGAGAAGATTGTCCAGCATTCGCTGCCATATAGGAGGAGAGATATCACATCACAGTCCAGTACTCTTTTCATTGTTTCTGTTGCTTAGAGTCTCTCCTTCATCTTTGAGAAGATTGTCCAGCATTCGCTTCCATATAAAAGGACAGATATCACGTAACAGTCCAGATCTCCTTTCTTTGTTTCTGTTGCTTAGAGTCTCTCCTTCATCTTTGAGAAGATTATCCAACATTTGCTGGTATATATGAGGACAGATATTCCGTAAAACTTCAGTACATTTTTTTTTCCACCATAATTTTTTTGTAGTACAGCAAAAACCTCGGCCATGATGCGCAACCTTTGACGGCTTCCGAACAGTTTCGTCGAAGCAATTTTTCTCACAGGGATTGGATCAACTCCATGATTATAAATTAATTAGTAAAATTTTTATCACTAAATCATTAATATATATTTCTCATAAATTTTACTTTAGAACATGTACAAACTACATTTTGTTTCGACGTTCAAAGAACAATATCTCATCAGGTAGTTAGCAATGATGGTAATAAACGTTATTTTTGAAACAAAAACTGATGAAAATACACTTTCTTTTATTGGCAAAATTTTTCGGATGAGATAAAGAGGATAGAAAAGATGAGAAAACAAAAAGAGAAATGAAAAAAAATGGTTGGGGTAAGAGAAGGACAGAGAGGAATTAAAAAACAAAGAAGAAAACAAGAGCGGAAGAAATAAAGAAACATGAGGAAAGAGCAAATGAAAAACGGCTCAAGAAGAAATAGACCCCAAATCTAGGTAAGAAGTAAAGTACAAGCATATGCAAACATCGGTCACATGACGTCTGAGCTTAACAAAGAGGAAAAGTGAGAAAATGCACAGAGGGGGGAGAAAGTGAGAAAATTTAAAGGGGGAAGAAAGTGGTGGGGGACACAACAAGAGCTGCAAAGAAAAAGAAGTTTCAAACTTTTGCCGGAAATGAATGATAGATACATTTGTTAATAAAATTATATATATATATATATATATATATATATATATATATATATGCCAAGTGAATAATTGTAATTTAAAATAAAATGGTTCTTTTGTTAATACTGCACAATAACATGTGCATCAAATGAATTTATAAATATTTAATAATTACCTATATTGCAGTTTCATCAATGAAAGAATGAAGGAAATTTAGGGTGATTCGGACGAGTTCATCTTTGCTTCCTTGCCTTGTAAAATTTTGCAAAGTAATAAAAACAAAAGAAACTTACAGTTTTCGTTAAGAATTCTCCACTAGCCAATAAATACTAAAAATAGTATGAAATACATTTCTTTTAAAAAACTGGGGTGGCCTAATAATTATGGCCGGTAGTATATATATATATATATATATATATATATATATATATATTGAGTGTGTAAAATGATAATATGCACGCTAAAAAGTCTGCCTTCTACCGAGCGCCCATAGCTCAGAGGTAGAATCGCCGACTGACGCCACTTTGATCGGGTTTCAATCCTAGGTTAAAAGCAGTCGGAGTACTGATGAGCTGTAATACAGCGAAACAGATCTGTCTGCGGATGACTATATATATATATATATATATATATATATATTGAGAGTAAACTCAACGCATATTTAGGCATATTCAAAATTCATTTCGACAGTGCTTACATTGTCGAGTTCAGACCGTTTAAATTTTTTTTTATTCTTCAACGGTCTGAACGCGACAATGTAAGTAAATTACACTGTCTTGATTTATAACCCTCTAAATATGCGCTGAGTTTTACTCTTAATATTTTATGCTCTGGATAATATTCATCGAACTCTATATTTTTATCTAATTAGTTATTTATATTAATTGGATAAATTCTTTTGGATGAGCCTCTCCGTCCTTTCGGGTCTGACATTCTCTCTCCTCCCCCCACTCTCTCTCTCATATATATATATATATATATATATAATCAAAATATCACTTTAAGGTATGTTATATTTATGGGTAAAAGTGCTCAATATCAGAGAGAAGGTCAGCAAATATAAAAATATACACTAAGGTCAACAATATATATATATATATAAATTTAGTGTATCGAGGCAGCAGATAATTTTCTAAACATATACTGTTACATATAATAGATAATGGAAAAATCTCACTTTTACAGGAAGAAAACTGTAAGAAACTCGTATGAACATCACCCAGACCCGGTTACAAAGATGGAACAAGTAACTATTTTATGGGACTTTACAATATAATTATAGACAGAATAATCAAAGCTAATCGCCCAGATATTGTTATCAAAGGCCACCAAAAAACAAAAAAACAAAAACAGAATGTTCTTTCTTATTGACATGGTAGTTCCTGCAGATTGTAATCTATCTTTGAAGAGTTATAAAATATAAGGATCTTAAGTGGAAATCTCAAAAACGTGACACATGATGACATCAATAGTTCTAGTTGTAGTTGGAGCCCTCGGATTGATTGGAAAAGGTAGATAGACTCATTGAAGAGATAGCTGACAGCCCAATCCTTAAGGATCAAGGAGAGATGACTGACTGGGCAGAAGTTTCACGCAGTAGGTTGCCATTATTTTTTTGCAGTAGACTGGTTGCAGACCAAGGCTATAAAACCCAATCGATTCTGCTATTTAATCCATAGCTGGAGGGAAATAAGACGGATTAATACCTTTCCCAAGGGTATTTGCGTGTAAGTGAATGCAACGAATTCAACTGGAATTTGAACTCGCCTATCCGATTTCTCATTCCGAGCCGATAACCACTGCATCACAACGCATATTCAGTTAGATAAAGAAAACTGTAAAAAAAAAAAAAAAAATTCTGATCTTTACAGTTAAGCACCCCTTCATGTTGCATATACCAAGACGAATCGTCCTCATTCTTTTCGTATTCCATTAATAAGAAGGAAGTTTCATTTCGGGAAGCTTCTTATCAAGATCCGCTACTTTGTGGAACCGACTCCCGAGGTGATGCTTCCCTCGATCACTAAAATCTGAACCCTGGAGTCAACCGCTATCTACTTACAACAACTTGATTCAGTAACCCTCTACCTTGAGTGGCTTTTGCGCCTTGTATTCTGGATGTGCGTTGTGGTGCAGTGGATATCGACTCGGAACAAGAGTTCGGGGTGCCGCGTTCGAATTCCAGTTGAATTCTTTGCATTCACTTACGCACAAATACCCTTGGGAAAGGTATTAATCTGTCTCTTCCCTCCTGTTATGGGTTAAATAGCAGGACAGATTGGGTTCTACAGCCTTGTTAGTTTGTTTATTTGTCTGGTTGTCTGTCCGTGGATAAGCTATATCAAGACTTGCTGGATGGATTCGGATGAAATATTCAGGGTTGATTAGTCTCATGACTGGCACGAACTGATTAGATTCTGGGTTCGATCTAGTATTGAATAAAGTTTCTTGTTTATTTATTTATTTATTTTTTCACTGCTATTTTTTGTATCTTTCATAATTCATATTAAGCGTTTCCTTGTTTTTGGAAGCGGATGTGCGTTGTGGTACAGTGGATATCGGTTCAGAAAGAGAAACCGGGGAGCCGAGTTCGAATTCCAGTTGAATCCATTGTATTCACTTACGCGCAAAAACTCTTGGGAAAGGTATTAATCCGTCTCTTCCTTCCAGTTATGGGTTAAATAGCAGGACAGATTGGGTTCTATAGCCTTGGTCGGCAACCAGTCTACCGCAGAAAGCAATGACAACCTACTGCGGGGTAATCTTCTGCCTAGTCAGTCATGTCTCGAAAGAGACATGATCGCCCAAGCGTGTATGGCACTTTAACTGACTGACTGTTTTTGGAAGGGGGCGGGTTCATTTTTTAGTAAACCTCACTCTTGGAATCGGTTGTTCACTTTATATTTTTATTACTTTTCATAGTGCTTAAATCAGCAGTGTCTTTTTTTATTCATGTATAATACTAGTATTATGCATTTTATAATTATGATATGTTTTCGGTTTGGTTAAAGAAACAATATTCTCTTTTAAATGTTTCAGAGCTTATCCAAATTACTGCACATTTCTATACAGCATGTAACTGTAAAAAGAAATTCGGGAGTGAAACAAAAATGAACATAAAGTTTATAATTTCAATAAAACGCATACTTTTCATTGTGATCGGAAAAATAAGTGTCTATAACATCCATTAATACTGTCATAGTGCCCTCCTACGAGGAATGGACGCTTCCTCTTGCTATATATAATTTACCTGCGTTACTTCCAGAGAGTAGTAACGGGAGCAGTTAATGAAGTCAGTCAAGAACAGTAATTGACGACTGCTACTAGTCAGGCAATTAGCAGCGTAATAATACCTTCGGACTTACTTATTTCTAGTTACTTATTATTAACGCTTCCTTTAAATATCTTGTTTTTTGTTATGCTAATACACTGTTTTGAACCTACCTTCTCGTTCCGTGTCTTGCTTCCGGCACAAACTGGTCACTATAATTTTGCGGCGAAATTTTACCACAGTTCTACAACAGATTGGCGACAAAGATCCACAACAGATAGACAGTCAATTCTTTTGACATACACATGGTTCAACAGTGTACCATAGTCTGCGGTGGGTAATCAAACTAACTTCCTCCATGATGGTCAAGATTTGGTGATGAGGGTAGATCATTGTTAAAATCCTCAATGGTATTGGTTAGGTCATCTTTTGTTAAGGATCTCATGAAGCTTTGTAGCCTAAAGATGAATGTTGCTGTAGTCAAAGATAGTGGCCTGTAGAGATTAATAATGCTAATTCTTTTCGTAAATTTCGTGACCGCTACTGCTGTTTATATCAAGTGATTGGCTCTTCAGTTGAGCTGCTGGGGCAAAATATAATCTCATGCAATCGTCATGACACCACCTTCCTGTTCTGGTGTGACAGTTTTCGACAGAGGCAGAATGGAGTTAATCTGTTTCCGTTGCTTTAAGAATGTCTCCACAAAAGAGAAGACGACTAATTGAAAGATTCTCTCCTCTGTTTTTAGGTCTTCACGGTGTTCCGAATACGATAGAATTTTGAGAGACCGAAGCATCACTAGCAGTACCACGATTAGTTGGCTGTTTGGTGCGGATTCTGGATAGAGTCGGTTCATTTCCTTGAGTACAAATAGGTTAAGACGGATGGCTCTTGCATCAAATCAGAGAAGAAATCGACCATTCAGACTTTTGAACATGCTGAGGGCAACGTTTCACTGACTTGGAATGAAGAGACATGGTCCTGGGCATGACTGTTAACTGCATCCGGCAGCAAGGTCTCTGATTGAGAGGTTGTGAGGAGCATGGAACCACCTCTTAATTACTGCTATTTCCAGGTTCACCCTGACCCGGAGTGGTAGCACTGTTAGGGGTGCCAGCTATGGGAAAATCGTTAACCCCACAAACTAGGGTCAAAACACTGTGAAATTATAAAAATAGACTTTTATAGAAAAATGTACATTTTTGAAGGACAAATATTACCAACAAATCATTTTTGAAGAAAAAATTATTACCATAACACATTTTTGAAGGAAAAAAATTATTCTCAGCAAAACATTTTTGAATACAAAACTAGAAGACATTTTCAGTTTTCTAAAATAAAATAAGAATAGAAACAAAAAAAAAATATATTAAAATCTGACTGAATCAACCGTTTCACTATAACCGAACATTAAAAAAGAATATCTTAAAACCCCACCTTTTTGGCATTAAATAACCCACAGAGGTATTGATATGCCGTTAAACAAAACTCAAACTCTACCGAGACAACAATCTTATCTAGAGTTTTTCCTTGGACTTTATGAATAGTGAGTGCAGCCTCGTGCCAGTGAGAGTGCTACTTGACTTTGCTTTGCCTGATTGTATGCCTACTCCAGTGAACAATTGTACGTGTTGACATTTCATTGGCACTGTTCCAGGATAGGTGTGTTTTCATTGACTGTCAGTAATGGCCTGTTTGCCAAACCCATTCACTCTCAAATCTCACGAGGATTACACGAACATCATTCCCCGTGTGGTCAATCCCAGTCACAGTGCTGCAGACTCCATTCGCCAGAACATTAGAGACAACAATATTTACAGTCACCATCACTCTTGCACCAACAGTTACTGATTTAACTTCCCTTAACCCTCCACTATCTGAGATGATGTCGATATTGCCTTGGCGGAGGTGTACACTCTTTGAATGCTCTTGTTATTATTAATTTTTTATTGCAAGGCGGGAGAATGGCAGATACTGCATTTGCATTTTTTTTTAATCATATCACCCCAAGCAAAGCGGTAAAGCCACTGAAGCGCAAGGGGCTACGTAGGAATGAAAAGATTGGAAAAGAGAAAGCCGGAGACCACATCCTAAACAAGGAACAAGGGATGAGCCTCTTCACCTGTTCAATAGACGTGGCTGGAGTTTGTGGTAATAATTGTAGTAATAAAAGCCGTTTTTTTAATTTTTAGCCGTGAAAATTTCTAACAATACATATAAAGAATTTGTTATGTCATGCCTATTCAGAACCAAAGCGATCATGACTCTCCTCAGATTCCTTTTTTTATTATCTGTGATTTGGTATGACTTCTCAGGAAAGAAAAGCATTTTCTCGTTATTAACTGAAACTAGATGGCTTAGATTTTTTACTATCTAACCCATAGCTAGAACGAGAAGAGAATGTATAGATTCATGCCTTTCTCAAGGTCACTCATGCGAAAGTGCAGCAGACTAAGCAGAAATTTGAGAAGGATACAGAGATGGTCAAAGGGGCATAAAGTTACCCAGAGCAACATAACACAGGCCGTTGTGGAGAGTCATGATCATCCACGTCCCGAAAAAACATGTCATATAAAAGAAAACCCGGAGAAGTGATTATCGATCTAACGAGATCGATCTTTGATGGTGCCCCAATATTTGTAACCTTGTGTCATGCTAAGCTAAACGTCATAATTAAGATTATCACTATGTTCCTGCTGTTGATGTTTATTCCCTCTTTATTATAAATATAACCATAGGAATAACGATGTTTTATCAATCTTAATGCGATTATTCATGCATTATGGTTAGGTTTATATAAGACAAATGACAATTTAGTACATTATAATTGTTAAATAACATCGTAACCTATATAGCGATTATTATAATCACAGTGTATTCATAATAAAAGTCATGACTAGCGTTACTATTTTTAATATTACTATTATTATTATTGCTATTATAACAGTAGTAGTAGTAGTAGTAGTAGTAGTAGTAATAATAATAATAAAAAAACAATAATATTAATAATCGTTTTCAGGTTTTTAATAACTTTTAATATTATTCAGTAATCATAATATTATTTTCATACTTTATAGTTACGATTCAGTCAGTTAAATGCCATACGTGATACACGCTTGGGCGATCATGTCTCGAAGGATACATGACTGATTGGGCAGAAGATTATCCCGCAGTAGGTTGCCATTGGCTTTCTGCGGTAGACTGGTTGCCGACCAAGGCTATAGAACCCAATCTGTCCTGTTATTTAACCCATAACTGGAGGGAAGAGACGGATTAATACCTTTCCCAATGGTATTTGCGCGTAAATGAATACAATAGATTCAACTGGAATTCGAACTCGGTTCCCCGGTTTCTCACATTCTTAAATTTTTATATATATATATATATATATCACACAGCTCATCAGCGCGGCCAGACATATCCACTTGCTTCTAGCCAGGATCGAAACTCGCCCGATTTGGTGTCAGTCGGAGTCTCTACTCCCTAAGCCATCGACGATTATATAGAGTAAATTAAAATTATTTCTTGATTATAAAATATCGGTTTATGTATATAATTGGTAACATTATAATAACATAATAAAAACAATAACCATTATTATAATTGATATTATTACTATTATTATTATTACTATTATTATTACTATTATTATTAGTATTATTATTAGCTTTATTGGATGAATGGTTTTATCAGTAATAGTGCCCTTAAAAAACACTCGAAAGCAATAACAATTTTAACAATAATCCTTGTCAGGTATCAGTACAAAAGTGCATTTTAATATCACTGGATGGCAATAATAATAATAACACACTTATACATTATGGTTACATCTATATAAAGCATAATAGATTTATTAGATCATTTTAAAATGTCATAGTTATGCATATAGTAGTTAATATTATAATAGCTTATAAAAATAATAATTATTAACATTAGTACTAGTAACAAAAGCAAAACTAATAGTATTAAGAATGATAATAGTATTTTTTTTTTTTAATCGTATCACCCCGAGCAAGGCGGTAACGCCACTGATGTGCAGGGGGCTACGTAATAGTGAAAGATTGGAAAAGAGAAGGCCGGAAACCACACCCTAAACAGGGGACAAGGGATGAGCCTCTTAACCTGTTCAATAGACGTGGGTGGAGTGTGAACCGGGCGATAGATCTATCTACTCCAATTGAAAAAAACAAACAAAAAAACAAAAACAAAGTGAGAAGATTGGAAAAGAGAAAGCCGGAAACCACATCCTAAACAGGGAACAAGGGATGAGCTTCTTAACCTGTTCAATAGATGTGGGTGGAGTGTGAACCGGGCGATAGATCTATCTACTCCAATTGAAAAAAAAAAACAAAAAACAAAAACAAAGTGAGAAGATTGGAAAAGAGAAAGCCGGAAACCACATCCTAAACATGGAACAAGGGATGAGCTTCTTAACCTGTTCAATAGACGTGGGTGGAGTGTGAACCGGGCGATAGATAGATCTATATGAAGTACAGTTATATATTATTTCATCAGCATACTAAAATATGCATACATTATAGTTTCGTTTATGTAAGGCAAATTTAAATTTATTACTTATTCTAAAGTGTTGTTTTTATACATATAGTTCTTAACATTATAATAACGTATAATAGTAATTATTATTATCAATATCTTATTATTAATAATAATAATGATAATAATAGTAGTAATAGTAGTAGTAGTAGTAAAAATCCGGAAACAATATTTATAATGAAAATCGTTGTCATGTATTTGCTACCTAATTACTACCCAAGTGAAAGTTTAATATTATTTACTACTAACAATAATAATATATTCATACGTTATGGTTAGGTTTATATAAGGCAAAAATAAATTTCTTACATTATTTCAAAATGTCATTTTTATGGTTATAGTTGTTAACGTATAATTACATATTAAAATAATTGTTGTTGTTGTTATTATTATTATTATTAAAACAATAGTTGTTGTTGTTGTTGTTGTTGTTATCATTATTATAGGAGAAGTGACAGCAGTAGTGGTAGTACGAAAAGCTAATACAAAGATATTTATAATGACAATCCTTAACAGGTTTTTACTACCAAAGTGCTATTTCAATATTATTTGATTGCCATAATAATACATTCATACATTATGGTTACACTGATATAAATCAAACATAGTGTATTTTTATGTCTTCTTAATAAAATTATCGCCTTATTATGGCCGTAATAATAGATATCTCCATTGCGACGCAGTAATTTTTCATCAATGATATGAAAATTATTATTATTATTATTATTGCAAAGAGGGGAAAAGGCGGAGACTGTAATGGTGAACGCGTTGCAATAATGTGGGGTTGCATATTTTACTATATATTAAGAAGGGAAGAGAGGAAAAGGCAGAGATGTTAATCCAGCGAGAGAGACGCGGTGAGACTGGTGTGAGATGGTCCAGTCAGCGTAAAAAACAATTTGCACGCGCATATCATGTGATTGGTGAAGAGAGGGAAAGGCAGAGATGATTTCGAAATTGCGGTGGCGATAAGGAAGAGATCGTTACTATTATTATTATTATGTCATTTTTCATCATATTTCGATTTCTGCTATGGTCGCTCTACCAACCAAGTCTGCGGGGAGACCTACGGCTGGTCGTGGCGTGTTGTTATGGCCCCATTTCATGTTTTTTCTATCTTCCCCATCATCCCTAGCGTTGCATAGACAAAGTTCTCCTTAGTGTGTGGGCTGTACTTAATAAGACAATTTTTTGTATATTATTATTATTATTATTATTATTATTATTATTATTATTATTATTATTATACACTCCTTGGAAGTTCGCGTTAGTCGTTTAAAATTGCGGTTTAAGTGGCAGTAAGTCACCACACCAGCAATGTTGTTTGTAATTGATTTTTTTCAGTAATGCCGTCGTTTTCCCTGATCTATCTATCTATCTATCTATCTATCTATCTATCTATCTATCTATCTATTGTGGAGTAGTTTTCGCACTGAAGGTTATAACCGTGCTATGTCGGTTGCTAATCGACTTAACGCCCCCAAAATGCTAGGAACTTGGTAATCTTCCATTGACAGCTGACTCCTTAGTATTCGGCTAACTGCCGACTAATATCAACTGCCTAGTAGTTCTGAACTCCAATAGAACTCTAAAGAACTCTCCAGAACTCCTATGAACTTCCCAAGAACTCGAGTTAACTTCCTGTTAACTCTTATTAATATAGGAGGGAGATTCCATTAGCTGAGGAATAGGTGTGTTTCATCATAACATTATCTATCTTCTTTTTTATGATCATTTCACACCAAGCAAGGCAGAACTTCCACTGGTGCGCAGGGAGTTACATGAGAGAAGAGCGAGAAAAAAAAGCAACAAGATACAATCGGTTTTGGAGAAAGGATGAGAGGATGATGGGAATACCAGTGCGCAAGGCGTTCTGTGAGAGTAGAGCGAGAAGGAAGAAGAATCAAGATACGGGGGCTGGCGGGGGAAAGATAAGAGAAAGATGAGAATAAAGGATATAAAAGATGGCAATTTACGCTGCACGTAAACTCTTCGAGGTTGTAGCTATCAAGGAAGCAAGTGTACGGAAGGGAGCTCCAAAGGTGGGAAGTGAAGCAAAAGAAACTGTCGAGTAGATGTAACGGTTACATTTCAGTGTTTTATCAAATCTATCTATCTATCTATCTATCTATCTATCTATCTATCTATCTATCTATCTATCTCAACCGGTTCATATCTATCTATCTATCTATCTATCTATCTATCTATCTATTTCAGTCTGTTTATCTATCTATCTATCTATCTATCTATCTATCTCAGTCTCCTCATTATCTATCTATCTATCTATCTATCTATCTATCTATCTATCTATTTCAGTCTGTTCATCTATCTATCTATCTATCTATCTATCTATCTATCTATCTATCTATCTATCTATGCACACATGCATTTAGATATATGGTTTCGTCAACATTTCGGTCACTCACGCGGTGTGACGTCATAGAACCGTATTACAAATATACAACCTGCATCTACTATTCGGTGACGACTGTTATCGTCGCATAGCAATTTTTTATGTCAACACAAGATCTCTGATGGTGGATGTCTTTATGTTAACGTCCTTGTAATCTCTCTGAAGATGGCTCATCTGAGTCGAAAGCTTAGAACCAGCATAATAAAAAAAATATCCAAATGTTGGATACTTTTTGTCTGTTTTCACCTGAAATTAAAGCCAAAATACGATATTTAGAACTGCTCATGATTAAACTTAATAGACATACATTGACTGTTTTATTTTATCTATATATGTCTAGAATATATATATATATATATATATATATATATTTATATATATATATATATATATATATATATATATGATTAATATCTGGAAGTTTGTCACTTAACGGAGCAGAGCCATGGTGATTTTGAAGTTTGGTGAGGACACCGTTGTGATGTCTTTACTCGTCAGTGCTAAATTTAGCCTTGACGAGTGAAGACATTGTATTGGTGCTCTCACGAAACTTTGAAGTCGGCATGAATCTGCTTTAGTTAAGTGACAAACTTCTCCACAATAATCCTATTAACACTGTGTTTTTATCTCAATATCGAGCACTTTACGACAAAAAAACTGCTCACTAAAATACCTTTATATATATATATATATATATATATATATATATATATATATAATTATGAATTAAAAGTACATTGCTTTTTTTTCCTTTTCCTTTTTTCTTTTTTCTCCCTAACGGCCAAAGTGTCAACGAAAATGGAAAGAAAAATGTAAGTATATATTCCCTAGAAACTACTTGGCAAATTTCAAAGTTAATCTTTGTTCTGATTAATTAAAAGGAATACACACATAAATTTTACATCTTCCCACATACATAAATAGCAAACCGATGATTTTTTTTGTATCTAAATGTAAATTATTTTCATAACTAACATCCAACATTGCCTGATGACGAGATTCTATGTCGAAACATAGAAATTTCCGTGTCGCAATGTACTTTTAATTCATAATTATATGATTATGTTATGTTCTAGAATATTGATTTTTTGAGTGCTGTTTGTAAAAAATAAATGCCAGGGAACTCAAAATCGTTAAACCTTGGGTCTTCTTTAGCTGTATATATATATATATATATATATATATATATATATATATATATATAGTTTTGAGCTGTGATAGTATTTAGCGCCAAGATTGCTTAGCGCCAAGATTCAATGGTTTACTGATATTTTCCGGTATTAAATAACCCGCATAGCGTTGATAAGCCGTAGAACATGACTCAACCAACGAACAATAAAAGAGTTATTTTTTTTTAATGAAAACCAGGTGTGATTCATGACCTCATCATTCACCTGGCATAATATCAAATGTTTTGGTTGGTTTGTAAAAGGGGCATTTTAAATCATTGTAATTTATTTTATGCATATTGTTATTACTTAAACATATCACCATGATTAATTTATAACCTTTTCTTTCAGATTATTAAAGCATCATTCATATTTTTCTGCAATAATCTCACACATGTTCTTTACATCTAAAGAACACATTATACATGCTCTACCCTATGAGTTTCACGACACCTTCAGACACCATTTTGGAGTAGGCTTTTCACAGGTGATGAGAAGTGGATTCTCTACAATAACGTTAAACGTCGTTGATAAATCGAGGAGAAAGACCAGTTCAGCAACCGAGCGCAGAGCTCCATCCCAAAAAGGTCATGTTGAGCGTAAGGTGGGGTATTACCCCTCCCAAACATTCAATCATTTACCAAAGCCCAACCTTTATCTCTTTCCCTGTGAGTATCAGTTTCTCCAAGCCATCATGTCCCAGTTACTTCAGCCATCTTTTCCTGATATTAAGTCCTAGTTTTCTTTTGATTTCCATCTTTTCCAGGACTTCGGTATCCTCAGTATCCTTCTGTAGAACCACATTTCGGTTCCTTAAAGTCTGTTCTTTATCTTTGAGGAGATTGTCCAGCATTCACTGCTACATTGAAGAACAGTCATCGCATAACAATCCATTATTCTCTTCTTTGTTTTGTCTCTCAGTATTCTACTCAGCTTCTGGAATGCATCCTTGGCCATACAAATTTGCCTTCGGAACTCAGTGTCACACTTTTCGTCGTCTGTTAGAACACTTCCCAGGTATTTAAATTTCTGTCAGTCAGTTAAGTGCCATACGAGATACACGCTTGGGCGATCATGTCTCGAAAGAGACATGACTGACTGGGTAGAAGATTATCCCGCAGTAGGTTGCCATTGCTTTCTGCAGTAGACTGGTTGCCGATCAAGGCTATAGAACCCAATCTGTCTTATTATTTAACCCATAACTGGAAGAAAGAGGCGGATTAATACCTTTCCAAAGGGTATTTGCGCGTAACTGATTGCAAGGAATTTAACTGGAATTCGAACTCGGCTCCCCGATTTCTCGATCCGAGCCGATATGCACTGCACCACAACTTGATTTTAGTAGCCTCAGCCTGTAGGTGACATTTTGGGATCATTTTGCACTGATGACCATGCATTCAGTTTTCTTGTATTTTATATGTAGTTCTTTTTTGGGAGAGATACCAAGAGGAAAAATATTAAGTGCGACAACGGGTAGGAGCAAGCGGAACTCCATGATCATCTACGTCCTGAAAGGACACGGCACACAAAGAAGAAGAAGAAGTAGAAGAATAAGAAGAAGAAGTATTCATTTGAGAAAAGAAACTGTTGTGATTTCTTTTAATAAGTGAAACAAAACTAACGCTCTAAAAATCTTTAAAATGTCACGAATTCAATGTTCTTTCAAATAAAAATTTAGGAAGGAAAGCTCAATCAATGCTTGAAAGAGCAATAAAAATTGGAATTGAGAAACATGTTTCCCTAAGAAATTGTTTTAAGAGAATGATTTTATAAATTTCAGCTGAAGGCAGTACTGATTGTTCGGTCAATGAATGTCAGATATTTCATTGCATTGAAACGGTTAATATTACTATTATCATATGTGTGTGTGTGTGTGTGTGTGTGTGTGTGTGTGTGTGTGTGTGTGTGTCTGTGTGTGTGTATGCGTGTGTGTGTGCGTGTATGTATGTGTGTGTATGTGTATGAGAGTCTTTTTATGCACATCTCATATATATATATATATATATATATATATTAAGCGAATATTAATAAGAATTGAGCTTGAGTTTTGTTTAACGCCATATCAACTTCTGTGGGTTATTTAATGCTAAAAAGGTGGGGTTTTAAGGCATTTTTTAAAATGTTCAGTTATAGTGAGAAGGTTGATTTAATCAGATTTTAATGAAAGTTTTTTGTTTTGATTCTTTTTTATTTTAGAAAACTGAAAATGTCTTCTAGTTTTGTATTCAAAAATGTTTTGCTGAGAATAATTTTTTCCTTCAAAAATGTGTTATGGTAATAAATTTTTATCAAAAATGTATTGTTCGTATTATTTTTCCTTAAAAAATGTATATTTTTCTATTAAAGTCTATTTTTATGTATATATTTCTATAAAGTCTATTTTTATACTTTCATAGCGTTTTGACCCCAGTTTGGAGGTTAACTATTTACCCATAGCTGGGACCCTAACAGGTGCTACCACTCTGGGTCAGGGTAGACCTGGGAACAACAGCAATTAAGAGGTGGTTCCATACTCTTCACAACCTCCCAATCAGAGGCCTTGCTGCCGGATGCTGTTTACCGTCATACCCAGGACCTATTAATAAGAAAAATATATATAGAATGGAAAAACAATGGTTTAATCAAGATTTGTTTGCGTTAATTTTATCCCCTCCCCCTCGAAAACATTTACTTGTACAGCTGGTCACCAAAATGGCATGAAAATTACTTGTGCATAGTATTATTTTTTTGTGTAATAAACTGATGATAAAAACTTACACTATACTCATGTATATACATACAATTGAGATGTTGACTTTCCACACTACTTCAACCAAAAGGTTAGGAAAGAAACCCCAATCAATACTGGAAAGAGCCATAACAGCTACTGGACTTGAGAAACCCGTTTTCCTAAAAAATTAAAATTAAAATGAATTATAAATTTCAACCGAAAAAGGTACTGGCAGCTCGATCAGTGAATGCCAAATATGTCCGTATAGGGAAACGGCTAATATCAACATCTTTTTTATGCGACATTATCCCTTTTTATGCGACATATCCCTTCAGTAGGCAATAATTGCACTCCACATCTTCCTGACCCTTGTAGCTCTTAATAACCTGTTCTGCTATTGATTTGCTTAAGCCCATCAAGTATGCCAAGTGTTGTTCGTCTTTCTCTCTATTCGCCCTCCTTCCTCATTACGTGTCCCAGAAACCCCAGCTGTCTCTTCCAGGACTTAAGTATGTTTTTCTTTTTTGTTTCCATTCTCTCCAAAACCTCGTCGTTGATCACACGTTTGATCCATGGCATCCTCAGCATCCTTCTGTAGAACCACATTTCTGTTGCTTCGAGCCTTTCAAAGTATGAATATTTACATCGCCATTACCCTTAAGCCGTCCGGCAATCATCGCTAGGTTCACTGAATTTTGGTTTTCCTCTCGAAATAGAAAGGAGAATGATGGCCTCATTGTGTAAAAGCTTACGACCTATCACGCTGAATACACCGGCTCTCGTTCGATCACAGAAGTTAAGCAAAGTTTAGCCTGGTCAGTACTTAGATGGGTGACCGCTTGGGAATACCAGGTGCTGTAAGCGTTTAGTGACGGATGTGCGTTGTGGTGCAGTGGATGTCGGCTCGGAAAGAGAAATCGGTGAGCCGAGTTCGAATTCCAGTTGAATACCCTGCGATCACTTAAGCACTGGTACCCTTGGGAAAGGTATTAATCCGTTTCTTCCCTCCAGTTATGGGTTAAATAACACGGGTAGGACTTGGGGACCCTGCCCTTGAAAAAACAAATCCCAATGAATCTTGATACTCGAAAAGAAAAAGTATTACTAGACACAAAACTTATATATAAACAACAATAAATTGTTGAAAGAAAAAGGTATTACCAGCAATAAATAAATAAAGTTTAGTTTTTTTTTTGTTTTTTTTAATCATTTCTCGCCGAGCAAGGCGGAAATGCCACTGAAGTGCGGGGGGATACATAACTGTAAAAAAATTAATTAGAAGAGAGTGAGGAGTACAAACTAGTTAGAAAGGAGCAATAGAAAATTGAGAATGCAGGTGCGATGACAGATACATAGGTGGAGAGAAAGGGAAGGATATACGGGGGTGGGGAGAGAGCTAGAGTCCAGTGGTTAATAGATGAGTATTGACATTGCATTTAAATTTCTGGGGGTTGTAACCGTCAGGAAATCAAGAATATGGGAGCGAGTTCCACAGGCGGGAAGTGCGAGAGAAGAAGCTGCAGGAGTAGAATTGTCTGCATTTGGCTAACCTGACTGTTTGGCAATAAATGACCCGCCGAGGTTGATATGCCATAAAAACAAAACAACCAACCAACAATTATTGTGTAAAGTCTTCCGACTGCAGCGAAAACAAATACTTTTCGAACGAAGACTAACGTTATACGAAGAAAGGACAGATAATTCACCACAACATTTTATAATTGGTTCTTGTTAGCGGAGTGGTCAATTATTGCACTGTCTACTGACGCGTTTTATCTTACAACTTTTTTCTTTGGTCTCGTGACCTTCGGCATATGACTTTATCATGCAGCTCATTTGAAATTAACCAGCCAAAATGTTCAGATATATACAGTACAAGAACTAATTTGATTTGATTTGCTCAACAAATGCTTTAACAAAAAAAAAAAAAATACTTGTTACAAAATAAGTTTAATATTTAGCATAATAGCCTTTTGTTTGAAATAATAAAATAATTGCGACATTTTACCAATCGCACCTAGTATATATATATATAGTCAGTCAGTTAAAGTGCCATACGTGATACACGCTTGGGCGATCATGTCTCGAAAGAGACACGACTGACTGGGCAGAAGGTTATCCCGCAGTAGGTTGCCATTGCTTTCTGCGGTAGACTGGTTGCCGACCAAGGCTATAGAACCCAATCTGTCCTGCTATTTAACCCATAACTGGAAGGAAGAGACGGATTAATACCTTTCCCAGGGGTATTTGCGCGTAAGTGAATACAATGGATTCAACTGGAATTCGAACTCGGCTCCCCGATTTCTCGTTCCGAGCCGATATCCACTGTACCACAAATTGACAGAAAATAAACAATTTAACTAAAGTAATTTTATTTGATTTACTCAACAAATGCTTTAACAAGAAAAATACTTGTTACAAAATAGATTTAATATTTAGTATAATAGCCTTTTGCTTTGATCACAGCCTTCATTCTGTCACAAGCTTCTTCAATGTATCTAATAGTATCTCAACTTCTTTTTGTGTGTATACAGTACAGTGCAAGAGTATTAGAACAAGAACTATTTTATCTTTTATGAGGCATAAAAAAAAAATTAAATCACCCCTGACCTAACACTTTTGCACACTATCGGTAGTGTGCAAAAGTATTAGGTCAGGGGTGATTTTCCTGAAAACCTCACTGAAATTCAGATACAGGGTGAAAAGCCAAAACATTGTAAGAATTATTTAACTAAAAAGGAAGAGGAAGGATGCTTCGGAACTTGAATTGGCCCACACAAAGCCCTGATCTCAATCTTATTGAACATTTATGGGGTATTTTGGATTAAAAAATTGATAAATCCAATGTTACTTTGCAAGACACACTTTGGGAACAAATACAAGCTGCTTGGCAGAAGATGCCATTAGATACATTGAAAAAGCTTGTGATGTCAATGCCTGACAGAATGAAGGCTGTGATCAAAGCCTTCTACTGAACAAAAATTCATTTTTTTTAAAAATGTAGCTAAGAAGGTGTCCTATCTAACTTTGTAATCTGTTTGTAATTGGATTGAGAACTGAATTGAAAAGCTTTCTAGATTCAGTCAATGTTGGACTTAATATAATTTTCAACCACTGCCGTGGTTGAATGATATTAATATTAATAAAAAATTGATGAATGATATTACTAATAAAAATTGATAAATTATGACAAACAATGATAACAGATAACTTGAAAAGTATAATGTTAAAAACTGCATGCAAAACTATTAAAAAGAAAAAATTTGATTAAAAAATAATAAAAAATTGATTATTTATAATTAATTCTGATAATCAATTCTGATAAAATGATAAGTGATCAGCAAAGTTTGATTGACAAAAATGATAAAAGATATCAGCAGCATTTAAATGTTGAAAACTGCATGCAAAAATATTAAGTAGAAAAAGAACTTATAAAGAATAAGTTTTATTATTAGAAGCGTTAGTCACTTGCTCACGCAATTAGTCTCCATTTTCGGACTTCACATATTTTAATGTAACTTTTTTCTAATGAACCAAAATTAATTTTTTTTTTAAAATTTAGCTACGGAGGTGTCTTATCTAACTGAGTAAACTGTTTGAAATTTGGTTGAGAACTGAATTAGTGGTGAAGCTTGAAAGCTGCCTAGATTCACTCAATGTCAGACATACGAATATGCCGTGGTTGAATGATAATATCACGACAAAAATAGCCATTTTTTGAGACACTTCGTCGTTGCTTGTATGCTCAGTCCCCGATATCCCTACAGAAGGATGCTATGGATATCGTGGACTGAGCATACAAGCAACGACGAAGTGTTAGAAAGAATGGCAACAAAAAGAAAATTGATGCTCAGCATCAGGAAGAGACAACTGAAGTTCCTGAGACATGCAATGAGGAAGGAGAGCCTGGAGAACCTGATACTGACTGGACAGATAGAAGGAAGGAGAGACAGAGGAAGGCAGCGGATAACATATTTGCAGGGTCTGATCAGGTGGATGACGAAACGGGGGTTGCCAGGAGCAACAGGAACAAACATACTAAGAGCCACAAGGGATAGGGAGACGTGGAGATCCATGATCGCCTACGTCCTGAAGGGACAGGGCACATAGAAGAAGAAGAATTGTGTTTTATCAAGTGATTATGTTAATTTCAAGTTGAAGAGTTATAAAATGGATAAATAATTTATGTTATAAATTCTAAATAAATATTATATATATATATATATATATATAAACTTATTTATAAATGGAACTTTGTGTGTGTGTGTCTGTGTGTGTCCGTTACCTATAGACTCCGAAACGGCTGAACCGATTTTCTTGAAAATTTACACAGTTGTACTATAAACGTCTCCGAGTGTTCTTAGCTAGGTTTTGTGTCGAGGTACCCTCGATAAATATCGAAAATCGATAATCGAAAAAATCGGAGTGGTCCGATTTTAATCAAATTTGATTCACTCATAGACAGAAACATAAGAAACGATATTCAGAAGTTTCAAGGTTGCAGTTCTTACAATAGTGCAGAAAATCGATAATATATATATATATATAAAAGGCAAGATGTTTGTATGTGTGTCTGTTTATCTGCCTGTATGTCTGTATTTTTTCAGCCCTTTTATTTTACTTTTTGTTTCGGGTTTGGCTCTAAGTAGGCATAATTGTAGTTCTTAGTCTCAGCCATGATACCATTTACTCAGAGGACTTATTTAGCCTTCAAAATTCAGTTTACGACAAAAAAACTTATTTGATATCGATACCAGGAAATCAAAATTTGACTTACATCCATTCATTTTTCTTTCAGTCTACGGTTTCGCTTTAACTGGAATCAACTATTGCCTTTTAGTCTTTCGTGCCAACGTCCAAAGAGTCTGAGTTCCAGGACCATGGATTATTTTTAAAGTGTTCATTCCACCCGAGCAACACCGGGCTATACTGCTAGTGTCTATATAGATATGAAATATTTATATAAACAACTATTGTCTATATACAAATCTCGTGTCTATATAAAAATCAAATGTTTCTATAAAAATCTATTGTCTACATAAAAAAACAAATGTCACAATAAAAATCTTATGTCTATATAAAAATCAAATGTTTATAGAAAAATCAAATGTCTTTATAAAAATCATATGTCTGTATAAATATCTAATGTCTTTATAAAATTCAGATATCTGTATAACAAATCAAATTTCTAAAAAAAAACAAAAATCGGTTCTGGGCCTGACTGTAAACTTCATCCGGCAGTAAGGCCTCTTATTAGGAGATTGTGAGGAGCATAGAACCACCTCGTAATTGTTGTTGTTCCCAGGTCTACCCTTACCCGGAGTGGTAGCACCTGTTAGGGTCCCAGCTTTGGGCACATAGTTAACCTCTCCAAACTGGGATGAAAAACACTATTAAAGTATAAAAATACACTTTTATTGAAATATATACATAAAAATAGACTTCTATAGAAAAAAATATACATTTTTGAAGAAAAAAAACATTACCAACAATACATTTTTGAAGAAAAAATAATTACCATAACACATTTTTGAAGAAAAAAAAATTCTCAGCAAAATATTTTTGAATACAAAACTAGAAGACATTTTCAGTTTTCTAAATCTATATAAACCTGATATCTATATAAGATCTAACGTCTATATAAAAGTCAACTGTTTAGTCACATAACGCGAATCACGTTCTATCTCGTTATTTTTTTTTTTAATTCAGTATTGACAAAACACAGGCTGAGACGAAACATTCTAGCAAAATTGTAATCACGATGTACAAGATTAAGTAAAAAATTATCCACAATTTTCGCCAAAATATATCAGTGTTATGACTGCGGATAATTTTTTACTCTCCCTCGTACTTCGTTTGAAGGTGGGTATGTGAGATTACAATCGACTTCTTTTTTTCCTGACTCCAAAACTGACCGCCTATCCTCAAATTTCTCATAACGTTATTCTAACATTGCGAAAAAGAAAAAAAAATCGCACCGGTCAATTTTAACAGTTATGGGTTTAATAAAAGGACAGATTGGGTGCTATAGCCTTGGCTGGCAACCAGTCTACAGCAGAATATAATGGCAACCTACTACGGGATAATCTTCTGCTCAGCCAGTCATGTTATTTTCGAGACATGATCGCCCAAGCGTGTACTACGTATGGCACTTTAAACATACGAGAAGGAATTTTCTACCGTTGATACATATTGTTCAGTGAATATAAATAACAGTCAAGTGCCATACGTGATACACGCTTGGGCGATCATGTCTTAAAAGAGACATGAATGACTGAGCAGAAGATTATCCCATAGTAGGTTGCCATTACTTTCTGTGGTAGACTAGTTGCCAGCCAAGGCTATAGAACCCATTCTGTCCTGTTATTTAACCCATAAATGGCGGGAAGAGACGGATAAATACCTTTCCCAAAGTTATTTGTGCGGTAGTGAATTCAAGGAATTTAACTGAAATTCGAACTCGGCTCTCCGATTTGTCGTTCCGAGCCGATATCCACTGTATCACAAACTCACATTCTTGTTAAGAGTATTTGTGTGAAAGTTAACGTAACGAATGCAACTGCAATTCGAACTCGGGCTGCCAATTTCTCTTTTCGAGCCATTAACCGAATGTTGGACAATCTCAAAAGAAATGAAAGAAAGGCTTGAAGCAACCGAAATGTGGTTCTACAGAAGGATGCTGAGGATACCATGGAACGAACATATGAGTAACGACAAAGCTTTGATGAGGATGGAAACGAAAAGAAGTGATGCTTAACATTAGGAAATGACAGCTGAAGTTTCTGGGACGTATCATGAGAAAGGAGGGCTTGGAGAATCTGATACTCATAGGACAAATAGAGGGCAAGAGAGACAAAAGAAAGCAACGCGTGACATACTTATTGATCTTCAGCAAATTGACAGCAGAGCAGGGTATGGGGGATAAGAAGAGAAAGGCTGTTAAGAGCTACAAGTGATAAATGGACATGGAGGACCATGATCGCCTACATCTTGAAGGGACGCGGCACATAGAAAATAAAGAATCACTGCAATAAACGCATATAATAATAATAATAATAATAATAATAATAATAATAATAATAAATATTCAAAAATATTCAATAATAAAAGAAGGCAGTAAATACAAACAAGATTTACATTTAGTAGATTCTGTGGAAAAGCAAAACAGAAGCCAAGAACCAACTATTGCGGCAAAAAATATGAAAATGAAAGCCAAAGATAAAGCTCTTGAACAGATAAAACAACGCTGGCAAGACAAACCTCTACATGGCCAATATCCAGAATGTGCCAATAAATCCAATGTTGACAAAGTTAATACTCATCGATGGTTACGTGCATCTGGATTAAAGTCTGAGACTGAGGGCTTTATTCTTGCAGCGCAAGACCAAAGTCTTTTCACTAGAAACTTTCAGGCAAATATTATACATAATAAATAGTGTCGATCCAAAATGCAGGTTCTGTGATAAACACCAAGAAACAATAGACCATCTAATCTCAGGATGTTCTGTATTTGCCCCAAATGAATATGAAAATTGCCACGATAGAGTTGGGCAATATTTACATTGGGCAATGTGCAAACATTATGGAAAAGCTGTAAACAAACACTGGTATGAACATCACCCAGCACCGGTTACAGAAATAGAAGATGTAACCATTCTATGGATTACACCATTTACACAGACAGAAAAAATGAAGCAAATAGGCCTGACATTATCGTTAAAAACCAGAAAGAAAAATACTTGTCTATTAATTGATATGGCTTGTTCAGCGGATTGTAACATAGTGTAATATAACAATCTGGCCCCACCCGAGGAAGTGATGCAAGCGATGGTGTTTCCCGTCGGTGAAGGGGGCGGCGAAGCGACAAGACAGGTGTTTGTGAAATACATCCTGTCGAGGCCGGAGCGGATGTCATTTGACCTTATTTCCGACAGCGGCGGAAATGGCTACAGAGGCAAACAGATCAGGTGTCTCTTAGAATTACGTGGGCGTTGCGTGGGCGAGGCAGGACCGGAAGGAAAGTCCCGGTTCTAGAAGACTATATAAAGACCTCGACACATGGATTCGCCAGCAGAGAACGGCCAGTGGAAGCAGAGAAACACCACGGCAAGAATACACTCCCGTCAACCCATTCTATGTGCCTCTCACCTATTCCACACGGTTCGTCGTCAGTAATAAAAATATAACCTTATATTTTTATATATGCGTGTTTGTTGTTTTGTCGTCGTACGGCGATATATAACATACGCAAATTGGTGCCCAGTGACTTGCTGTTTTAAGACAACAACAACAACAAAACAGATAGATACGAGCTTGGTTACCACGGCGACAATTGAAATTCAACGGAATTAAAACAACTAGATAGAGGAAGAAAAAGAAAAAGAAGACGAAAATAGAAAGCAGCCGGACGACCATAGACATCAACGAAAGGTAGGTGACTTTTGATTCGATCTTGTGTGTGTTCTGCTCTTGTTCATAAGTCTAATTAAAAAAAAAAAAAAAATGGAACAGCATACTTTTGCCGATTTTGTTCAAGGTCTGACCCTAGAATTGAGAAATGTGGCTTGTTCGGTGTCGAACACTTTAAGGGGAGAATCTTTTTTAAAAAAATATACAGCCATTAGCATGCAAAGAAGATGGTGGTTGTAGTGCTTGGTTGGAGGATATGGAGAGGTATTTTAGAGTTGTGCGCGTGGCAGAAGAAGACAAGTGTCAGGCAGCTCTTCTCACAACAAGGGGAGCTGTTGGACACTATGTATATAGACTAATCTCTAGTAACCCACAACTCACATAGAAGGAGTTAAAAACTTCTTTAAAGGAATATTACGGATTGGTTTTAGACCCCGACGCACGATTAGTCGAATTAGTGAACATTAAGCAGGGTAGAACAGAGGGGGTGCAGGACTACATGCAGAGAGTAGTACGCCTAGCGGAGGGCGCATATGTTGGGGTTGACGGGAGGAATGAAGTTGTGATAAAACAAGTTCTAGGATAACCTTATATTTTTATATATGCGTGTTTGTTGTTTTGTCGTCGTACGGCGATATATAACAATAGCAACCAAGGAATTCTAAAAACTGTCAAAATATAAAGACCTGGAAATTGAAATAGAAAAAATGTGGAAATTGAAAACAAAAATATTGCCAGTGATAGTAGGTGCGCTTGGAATGATAAAAAATAGAACAAAACAACACATTAAAAGAATTCCTTGAAATCCCAGCTTAAGAGATATATAAAATATTGTCTTATTAAGCACAGCCCACACACTAAGGAGAACTTTGTCTATGTATGGCTAGGGATGATAGGGGAGATAGAAAAAACATGAAATGGAGCCATAACAATACGCCATGACCTGCCTTAGGTCTTTCCGCAGACTTGGTAGGTAGTGCGACCATAGCAGAAATCGAATTATGATGAACATGACACAATAATAATAATAATAATAATAATAATAATAATAATAATGGTTGTGTTTATCACAAATGCAGAATCTGTGATACATATTCAGAAAAATCTGTTCGTTTTGTATCAGGTTTCATGATGTCAGCATCAACTGATTATAAACCTTGGCATGAAAGAATGGGCCAATCTCTGTAATGGAAAATATGCAACTTAAACGGGACGGAAGCTGCAAGAAACAGGTATGGACATGTTGGGGTGCTCTCCACCGTTCCACAGAAATGGACTATTCGAATCACTATATAAAATAGTAGTGATTATCACGCGAAGAAGGAAGTCGAGTAAGGAAGTCGAGTGAGCGAGTCTGTCGGGTATTTCCGGTATTGCACCGGAAGTGTTCTACTAGCCAATCTATCACGTCTCTACGACGATACTGTATACTGATTACCTTGTTCTGTATTCTACTAATCCTCACCTCTTGTAAATACTTCTCTTTCCTGTCAATACACCTACTTTTATACTATTACGTTGTTTTGTATTATTTCACATAATTCTGTTACACGACGTAACAGAACATCACCCAGACTCGGTTACAGAGATAGCTTCTGTAACAATTTTATGGGACTTTACAGTTAACCGTCCAGACATCAACGATCAAAGACCAAATGAACAGAATGTGCTTTCTTATAGAAAAGTAGACTAAGCCACCTTTAAAGATATTTAAAAATATATATCAAAATTCAAGGATCTTGAAGTGAAAAAAAAAAAAGTGGCACATGAGGACATCAGTGATTCCAGTTGTAGTCGGAGTACCTGGATTGATTGGAAAAGGTTTTAATAACTAGACTTATTGAAAAGATTCCTGGTGGTCCATGCCTTAAAGAAATACTAAACATTGTACTCACAAATATTGATACTTGATCTATGTTAAATGTGTGTGATCTTAGTTGTTTTTTTTATTTGCAAAAATGATCTGTGAAAAATACAAAGAAACCATTTTCGACCTTAGCTGTGCCTCCTTGGCCTAACACTCTCAGCAGACCTCAAGTGAAATCACTATATGAAAACACGCTTGGGCGATCATGTCTCGAAAGAGACATGACTGACTGGGCAGAAGATTATCCCGCAGTAGGTTGCCATTGCTTTCTGCGGTAGACTGGTTGCCGACCAAGGCTATAGAACCCAATCCTTCCTGTTATTTAACCCATAAGGGTATTTGTGCGTAAGTGAATGCAATGAATTCAACTGGAATTCGAACTCGGTTCCCTGATTTCTCGTTCCGAGCCGATATCCACTGGACCACAACGCACATCCCAAGTATATAACTTCATACATGAAAATACTTATACAAAATTTCTGGCATAAACATACTAATAAATTTCATATTTTGTTAAACAAGAACTTTTAAATATTTTATTTTTATAAAACACCTGAAGATACCGAAAGGTTGAAACCAAGGTAGTATAATCGGCTCGCTTACAAAAATAAATATATACGCCCTCACACCCTGGAAGAATGGTAGACTTTGAAAA
>JBBBDQ010001254.1:6217500-6272500 GCA_037127315.1 Ascarosepion bandense
TTTTATAAAAGTGCTCAATACAACAAATATTGTAGAGCATAATATAATTAATTTTGTTTTTCAGAATTAACATAGTGTACATTATGACACGAAAATTTCTATGTTTCGAGATTTTACCTCGTCATCAGGCAATGTTAGCTCATTGTTGTGAAAATGATTTTCATTTGAATATAAGAAACAATACGTTTGTTATTTATGGATGTGGAAAGACAGAAAAATTTATGTGTGTTCAATTTAACTAATCAGAATGAAATTCGAAAAACAATTTATATTTTGGGGGAAGACATGATTTCTTCTTTCAATCCTAACGGCAAAAGTGTCAGCCTATTTCAAAACCCCAGTCTAGACTATATTTCCGTTGATATATCCATTATTGTTACAATATATATTTAACATTTACATTAAAACATGTAAATAGCTACTACAAAATTGTACATTTTGTTTCGACATTGAAAAAAAAACAATGTCTCATCATGTAATTAGTAATGATGGTAATGGTTTATTTAAAATTTATTTTATGAAGCATTACTTCACTTTCCGTTTTTGAAAAATGTTCCGTACAAAGTAAGAGATTTAATAAAGAAAGAAGAAAAAAGAGAAAGAAAAAAAGAAAGAAATCTAGAAAAGGAAAAGAAAGAGGATAAAAGAGAGAAAAAGAAGGAAATCAAGAAAAGGAAAAGAAAGAAGAAAAAGGGTGAAGAAAATAAAGAAATCAAGAAAAGGAAAAGAAAGAAGAAAAAGGATGAAAAAAGGAAAAAATCAAGAAAAGGAAAAGAAAGAACAAAAAGAGAGACAAAAGAAAGAAATCAAGAAAAGGAGAAGAAAGAAGAAAAAGAGTGAAAAAAAGAAAGAAATCAAGAAAAGGAAAAGAAAGAAGAAAAAGAGTGAAAAAAAGAAAGAAATCAAGAAAAGGAAAAGAAAGAAGAAAAGAATAAAAAAGAAAGAAATCAAGAAAAGGAAAAGAAAGGAGAAAAAGAGTGAAAAAAAGAAAGAAATCAAGAAAAGGAAAAGAAAGAAGAAAAAGAATAAAAAAGAAAGAAATCAAGAAAAGGAAAAGAAAGAAGAAAAAGAGTGAAAAAAAGAAAGAAATCAAGAAAAGGAAAAGAAAGAAGAAAAAGAGTGAAAAAAAGAAAGAAATCAAGAAAAGGAAAAGAAAGAGAAAAAGAGAGAAAAAAAGAAAAAATCAAGAAAAGGAAAAGAAAGAAGAAATAAGAGAGAAAAAAGAAAGAAATCAAGAAAATTTTACCAACAAATCATTTTTTAAGAAAAAATTATTACCATAACACATTTTTGAAGGAAAAAGTTGTTCTCAGCAAAACATTTTTGAATACAAAACTAGAAGACATTTTCATTTTTCTAAAATAAAATAAGAATAAAAACAAAACATTTCATTAAAATCTAAATCAACCTTCTCACTATAATCGAGCATTAAAAAAATACATTAAGACCCCATCTTTGTGGCATTAAATAACCCACAAAGGTGTTGATATGTCGTTACACAAAACTCAAGCTCAAACTAATAATAATTGTTTAGGTGGTAATAGTATGATAGTTCATTGAGGTAAGAAAAAGTTTTTCGAAAAGTTTTTAATTTTTAGAATACGGTCTAAATAAAAATATTGTGTTCCTTCCTAATTTGATAAATAATAATAATAATAATAATAATAATAATAATAATAATAATAATAGAAAAATTGAAGAAAACAACACATTGAAAGAATCCCTGGAAACCCCAGCTTAAGAGATATACAAAAAAATGTCTTATTAAGTACAGCCCACACACTAAGGAAAACTTTATCTTTGTAACGCTAGGGATGATAGGGGAGATAGAAAAACATGAAATGGAGCCATAACAACACGCCACGATCAGCCTTAGGTCTTCCCGCAGACTTGGTAGATAGTACGACCATAGTAGAAATCGAAATATGATGAAAAATGACATAATAATAGCAAACAACTATAACAAGAACAAGGACAAAAATAATAATAACGACAATAACAATAAAATTAACGACTATAACAATAATATCGCCCGGTTCACACTCCACCCACATCTATTGAACAGGTGAAGAGTCTCATCCCTTGTTCCCTGTTTAGGATGCGGTTTCCGGTTTTCTCTTTTCCAATCTTTTCACTATTTTTTTTATTTTATTTTTTTTTCAATTGGTGTAGATAGACTAAACTATCGCCCGGTTCACACTCCACCCACGTCTATTGAACAGGTGAAGAGGCTCATCCCTTGTTCCCTGTTTAGGATGTGGTTTCCGGCTTTCTCTTTTCCATGCTTTTTACCCTTACGTAGCCCCCTGCGCACCAGTGTCGTTATCGCCTTGCTTGGGGTGATATGATTAAAAAAAAAAAATAACAGCAACCATAATAGCAACAACAATAATAGTAGCAATAGCAGCAATAATAACAGCAATAACAGTAATAACAACGACAAAAATGACAATAATAATAATAATAATAATAATAATAATAATAATAAGAAGAAGAAGAAGAAGAAGAAGAAGAAGAAGAAGAAGAACAATCAGAAGAATTATAATAACAACAATAACAGTTATAACAACGACAAAATGACAAAAATAATAATAATAATAATAATAATAACAATCAGAAGAATTATAAGAACAACAATAACAGTAATAACAACGACAAAAATGACAATAAAAATAATAATAATAATAATAATAATAATAATAATAATAATAATAATAATAATAATAATAAAAACAATCAGAAGAATTATAATAACAACAATAACAGTTATAACAACGACAAAAATGACAAAAATAATAATAATAATAATAACAATCAGAAGAATTATAAGAACAACAATAACAGTAATAACAACGACAAAAATAATAATAATAATAATAACAACAACAAAAACAATAATAATAACTAGAAAGTTAACCATGACAATTTTAATATTAACCACAATGGCAATAATAATAATAGTAACAATAGTAACAATAATAACAACAACAATTATAAAAACAATAACAACGATAGCAACGAGAATGATGCTAATTATGATAATAACAATAATGATAATAATAATAATAGCAACAATAATAATAACAACAATGATAATAACGACAATAACAATGACAGAAATAATAGTTAAAATAACAACTATAATAATGTCAACAACAACAATAATAGTAATAATAATAGAAATAACAACAACAATAATAACAGCAACAATTATAATAACAATAACAGCAAAAAGAATGATAACAACAATTATAATATTAACGATAATAAAGATAACAATAATAATAGTAACAATAACAACAATAATAATAACAACAAAAACAATGTCAGCAACAACAATAATAGTAATAATAACAACAATGATAACAACAATAATGATAGTAATTATAGTAACAACAACAACTATGATAATATCAACAACACCAATAATAATAATAATTAATAATAAATAAATAATAATAATAATAATAATAATAATAATAATAATAGAAAAACATGAAATGGAGCCATAACAACAACAATAATAATAATAATAATAATAATAATAATAATAATAATAATAATAATAGAAAAACATGAAATGGAGCCATAACAACACGCCACGACCTGCCTTAGGTCTCCCCGCAGACTTGGTTGGTAGTGCGACCAAAGCAGAAATCGAAATATGATGAAAAATGACATAATAATAATAATAATTGCAAGAACAATAATTATAAATACATGCAATATGACGATACAATAGAAGAGATTTTGGACACATCACGTCGGAATATGTACCCGTCACACTGCATAAAATTATAAATCCGTATTAAAAAATATTAATAAAAAGAAGCTGTGATAATGGTTTTGATTAAATATATCGATAATCACAACTAATATTAAAATGCTTTTCACCGAATCAATAATGAATAATATAAAAATAAGACACATATACAGTTCATTTGAATGGAATTTTAATTAAAATGTAATAACACTGTAAAAAACGTATAATTTTCAGAAAATATTTATTAATTTTAAAATGAATTGACATTTACTTAATTAAAAGTGGTAATACTAATTATTTTTTGGTAATAATATTAATTATTATTTAATTGATGCTTATATGGTTATAAACGGATTCTACATTTTTTTTTATATCTTCGAGAAAGATACATGGCCCGCCCATCATTTTCATTAAGTTAAATAGAGGAGAAAGCAGACGATAATATATGTGTAATTTATTTAACGTAGGTGGGCCAAATTTCTGCCGATGAAACGAATGGATGCGAGAGTGTTAGTGTACGGTTGTTTCAAAACTATTACAAATTGTTGTTAGAAGAAAGCAGTGATTGGCAAAAAAAAAAAAAGAAAAAAAACAAGGAAACAAAATTGCAGTTTTTGGAGTAGGTTGATGAGCAAAAGCGACATAAGGTGTTTCTTTTTCGTTTTGCGCGCCAACACCCAATTCACTCATCATGTAAAGGACATTCGTTAAATCCACTTTTACAGCTTCGTTATAATTTTTTTTCCTTCATTTTTCTTTTAAATATTTTTATGGCGTTCTTAATCTGTACCCTTAGAAGAAAATACTTTCTAATCAAAGTTTTGCGAATTTATCCATCATCTATTCTATGCTATCAAATCACAGTCTCTTTCAATTTCTATCTATCTATCTATCTATCTATCTATCTATCTATCTATCTATCTATCTATCTATCTATTTCAAAGTTTCTATCTATCTATCTATCTATCTATCTATCTATCTATCTATCTATCTATCTATCTATCTATCTCAGTCTCCTCATTATCTATCTATCTATCTATCTATCTATCTATCTATCTATCTATCTCAGTCTCCTCATTATCTATCTATCTATCTATCTATCTATCTATCTATCTATCTATCTATCTATTTCAAAGTTTCTATCTATCTATCTATCTATCTATCTATCTAAGTCTGTTCCTACTTTTTATGTATCATCCTCTATATGACTGTCTGTCTCTTTTCCCCTCTCCCTCTCTATATCATTCTAGTCATACATATCTATTTATCTATACGTATGTGAGTGTCTGCATGTGTTAAGGTGACATCTATCTATCTATCTATCTATCTATCTATCTATCTATCTATCTATCTATCTATCTATCTCAGTCTCCTCATTATCTATCTATCTATCTATCTATCTATCTATCTATCTATCTATCTATCTATGTCCGTTACTATCTATTTATCTCTCTTCCTCTCTATCTGTCTGCATATCCCTCTCTCTCTCTTTCTCTCTATCTGTTCTTATCTATTTATCTATGCGTGTGTGTATCAGTGCATGTGTTAAGGTGACGTTTTATATATATATATATATATATATATATATATATATATATGTGTGTGTGTGTGTGTGTGTGTGTGTGTGTGTGTGTGTGTGTAGTTTTTTCTCATACTCCCTTTATTCTTTGTCTTTTCATTTTCTCAACCTTCCAATTTGTTGCCTCCATTTATCTAGAGGATTACTTTTTAAAATGGCACACAAATCAAACTTTTATACTGCATTATAATCGTCAGTGTCGCATTTAGAACCTAATGTACCCTCTCGCATATTTATATCTGTATACAGGGTACAATAGATAAATTGTTGTGTAATTTAGACAAAAAAATAATCTACAATCTCCAAGAATTTAAATGTAAAGTCAATAGTCATCTCCTGTCTCACTAACTTACATGCTCTCTCTCATGCTTTTCTACATCCACCCCACTCTCATCAGTACTCTCTTCCCTCTCCTACTCTCTTCCTGACACCCCCTACAAGCTCTCACTCTTCATAACATTCCTCCTATGTAACTCCCTGCACAACAGTGGCAGTAAAATGCCTTGCTTGGGACGACACGATTAATATATATATATATATATATATATATATATATATATATATATATATATATATATATATATACTCACATCTCGTTTTAAAAGATATATTTGCCAAATTACACAAAATATTTTGAAATACTAAAAAGTACATTTATTAAATAAAATCGCCATTGGCTTCAACCATGGCCTCCAGACGACTTCGGAATCTCTAGTAACACTTCTGGACAACCTCCTTGTTTAAGTTGGGAAATCCTGACATCATCCTTTTGCCTTCAGTTCATCTTTGATCTTACCAGGAGTTTTGTTATTCACCCGATCAACTGCACCCCACACGTAATAATCAAAGGGGGTTGCAGTCTGGAAGTAAGATGGCCGTATGTATGGTCGCAGAAATTATTTGAGTGTCTTGACTGGGTTCTCCTGCCTGTCTGTTCATTCTGTTGCTTGACCAATGACAGCACTACCTTCTCAAGGCACTTGGTGTAAGGCTCCGTGTTAAGTCTGAGGCCCTGTGGGAACGGAGGCATAACGTCTCCATCAACAGTGATAACTTCAAAAATCTTCTTAATCACCATTAGACTCATACAACTCTTTTCGAATCCTCAGCATTGTTCTCAGATTAACATCCAAACGCTCTGATATGTTTCTTATTGAAGCTTCCGGTGCGAATGCCAAGAGGTACAGCATATTGTTTCCAAATTTCTGGCGGAGTGAATTGCATTATGGTACACGTTTTCTCACAGACGATACCAATTAATTTTACTATACTGTGCAGTCGAGAAAATCAAAGACCAACGACTCTCAGGTGCGTAATTAAAACATTAAAACAATGACAATCAAATGTGACAATTCAATCTCTCTCTCTCTCTCTCTCTCTCTCTCTCTCTCTCTCTCTGTATATATATATATACGTTTTTGGGAAGTTAGGTTTTTGAATATGTCCAGCGTCTGTAATATATAAAAAATTTTTTCTTTCTTTTCTTTTTTTATCCCTTCCTTCCTTCCTTTATCTCTCTTATCTCCCACCTTTTTTTCGTGTTGCTTAACCTTACATCAATTCAACACGGCCGTCCGTTAATTTTTAAGTTACAATTCTCTTTCCTTTTTTTGCGAACCCAGACGATGTCAATTTTTTTCTTTTCTTGTTTATTTGATTTTATTTTGTTTTATCTTTTTCTTTTTTTTCTTTTTCTTTTTCTTTTTTCATTTCTTTGCAAATCTATTTAAAAAGGAAAATTAGACTGATTTTTCTCCAGTTTCTGAAAGGATTTTTCTGTTGCTGAGGTGATGTGTTATCCCCCGTGGGGATTTTCATATCGAAATGATCATCCAACATCATTGAATTAATCCTTTTTTAATATATATATATATATATATATATATATATATATATATATATTATGGAAACGAACTATCGATGGCATGGGCTCCCCGCCGGAAATCCCAATTTGACAGATACAAAAATAAATGCAATCACTGATTTTAAATCACCTGACATCAGATAAGGACCTCTCTTTGTTTCGAGGACATTGCATCAGGTTCTCCACAGCTTCTACAATTATTACATATTCTCCTCTCGGAGATTTCATTTTGAAGGTCTTGCCTTCCTTGAATAATTTCTTTTACCTATAGATATGAGTTTATTCTTAGACAATTTGTATAATCATCAATTTGTATAATCACCATAAATCCGCCATAAAGAAATTTTTCACACTACCCAGATAAAACTACTATCTTTATACACATATAGCAAACTTAATCTGACACAAGGCAACAGTGGTAGAGCACCCAGAGAGAATCGAATTCACTATTATATCGGACTGGTTTATATCGTGCTACGGTAGGTGATCAAGTTAGTTTCTAAGCTTCGTTGTTTAATCTAGGAAGATGTCTCTGTTTGTAAGTGTGTGACTCACTGAACTTTCTTGCATAATAAACATTTAAACCATTGAGCTACGGTAGGCACTTAAATTACTTGCCCCACTTGATTTAGTTTGACACAAGGCTACCATATGTGCGCGCATATTAAAAGTTGAATTAGATCGATTAAACTCCTTGCAAGATTAACTCGCATTTTACTATTTTTTATTACAAAGTTCACACAATACAAGGTTCGAGACTCAGTCACGGTACAGCGTTGCTAAATTAGCATGATATGACAGAATAGGTGAGAGGAAACGAAGATTATGAGGAAAGGTAGGATAGATAGCGATTTACCCTTTACTTGAACAGGTTAAAGTCATGGTGTTCAAGTTATTGATTTATTAGTTTGGTTAAGTGGCATATCAACCTCCGTCTGTTATTTTATGTCGAAATCTAAATATCTTATACATAATTGTATGGCTTCAACTGTAGATCAAATGTTTCCGTGATTTTTCTATAAAATATATGGTTGGTAATTGTGCTTTAAAAATGTATTGTTAGTAATTTTACCATTAATATACACTATATAACTATTAGGCAACCGCAGTGTTTTAAAATATGATGTATTTCATATTATTTTTTAGTATTTATTGCCAAGTGAATAATTGCAAATGAAAATAGAATGGTTCTTTTGTTAATATTGCACAATAACATGTGCATCAAATGAATTTATAAATATTTAATAATTACCTGTATTGCAGTTTCATCAATGAAAACATGAAGTAAATTTAGGGTGATTCGGACGAGTTCATCTTTGCTTCCTTGCCTTGTAAAATTTTGCAAAGTAATAATAACAAAAGAACCATTCTATTTTCATTCATGGCTTCTGCTCAGATGAGCTTAAGTCACTGATGCCTCCTCAACAGGTGTTTACTCGTGCAACCAGACTGGCAACTGGGTCCCACCCATTCACAGTCAGGTTAGCCAAATGCAGACGACAATTCTACTCCTACAGCTTCTTCTCTCACACTTCCCGCCTGTGGAACTCACTCCCGTATTCTTGCTTTCCTGACGGCTACGACCTCCAGAAATTTAAATGCAAAGTTAATACTCACCTACTAACCACTGGACTCTAGCTCTCTTCCCCTCCCCTGTATAACCTTCCCTTTCTCTCCGCCCATGTATCTGTCATTGCACCTGCTTTCTCAGCTTTCTATTGTTCCTTTCTAACTAGCTTGCACTCCTCACTCTTTTCTAATTAATCTTTATACATTTATGTAACCCCCTGCACATCAGTGGGGTGAAATGATTAAAAAAAAAAATTTGGCAATAAATACTAAAAATAGTATGAAATACATCAGTCAGTTAAGTGCCATGCGTGATACACGCTTGGGCGATCATGTCTCAAAAGAGACATGACTGACAGGGCAGAAGATTATACCGCAGTAGGTTGCCATTGCTTTCTGCGGTAGACTGGTTGTCAGCCAAGGCTATAGAACCCAATTTGTCCTGTTATTTAATCTATAACTGGAGGGAAGAGACGGATTAATACCTTTCCCCATGGTATTTGTGAGTAAGTGAATGCAAAGAATTCAACTGGAATTCGAACTCTGCTCCCCGATTTCTCGTTCCGAGCCGATATCCACGGCACCACAACGCACATCCATGAAATGCATCATTTATAATAATAATAATAATAATAATAATAATAATAATAATAATAATAATAATAATAATAATAATAATAAAAAAACTGGGGTTGCCTAATAATTATGTCCGGTAGTGTAGGTACCGTTACCTTTTGGCCCCTCCCTCAGAAAATAAACAGCATAATATGACGAAAAAGGGTCCTAAATTTAACAAATTTTTTATCATTAAAATGTTTGTTATTATTAAGAGGAAAGAATAAACCATTTTTTAAATTATTATATTCAATTTTTAATCCCTTTAAGCACATTCCAAATTTTGGTTTAAAATCTTGTTTGGTTTGTTTTTTCGTTAGCAGTCTATGTGATATTTACAGTTAGTGTTTTTGTCCCTTTTTCCAGTGAAAAACATATTGATTTGAAAATTTATTTAGTTAAAAGCAAGATTCCTTAAAGATTAGAAATATCAATTTTTTTTAAAAACTGATACTCATTTCCCGAAAATCTGCTCCGAATTGTAAAAGAAAGAATACAATAAAACTAGGACATTATTTAATTAGAAAAGATTTTAATTGTTTTTATAAATAAGAGTTATTAAAAACACTGTTGTCTTAAGAAAAAAAATGACGATGAATAATGAATGTTTTTACAAGAATTGCTTTCACATTTTAAAAATTTCAATAACAATAATAATTTATAATATATAAATCTTTCAAAATTCTGTATTAATTTTATCCGGTTATTAAGTGAAAATAGAAATAATTTTGCACCAAAGTTTTGAAAATATTTAAAACATTTTTAATATACATATATATATATATTTAATTGTGCAAAATTATTATTATATATAATATATATATTTAATTGTGCAAAATTATTAAGACAAGAACTATTTTATCTTTTATGAGGCATATTGAGAGAAAATAAACAATTTAATTAAAGTAATTTTATTTGATTTACTCAACAAATGCTTTAACAAGAAAATATAATTGTTACAAAATAAGTTTGATATTTATTATAATAGACTTTTGCTTTGAAATAATAAAATAATTGCGACAATTTACTAATCGCACCTAGTATATACACACACACACACACACACACACATATATATATATATATATATATATATATATATATATATATATATATATACAGTACTGTGCAAAAGTGTTAGGACAAGAACTATTTTACCTTTAATGAGGCATATTGACAGAAAATAAACAATTTAATTAAAGTAATTTTATTTGATTTACTCAACAAATGCTTTAACAAGAAAAATACTTGTTACAAAATAGATTTAATATTTAGTATAATAGCCTTTTGCTTTGATCACAGCCTTCATTCTGACAAGCATTGATATCACAATCTTCTTCAATGTATCTAATGGTATCTCCTACCAAGCAGCTTGTATTTTTTCCCAAATTGTGTCTTGCGAAGTAACATTAGATTTATCAATTCGAGAGTGGGGAATAAAAAAAAAAGTCAGTCATATCCAAGGGTAATAGAATAATGAGTAGTTTCAAAATGAATTTTTTAAGAGCAAAAAACAAAAAATAAATATAACATTTTTTTAATACATTTCCTTTACACTCAGTTTTAAATAATCAATATTTATTAACAATTTACTTGGCTTTTCACCCTGTATTTGAATTTCAGTGAGGTTTTTAGGAAAATCACCCCTGTCCTAATATTTTTGCACTTTACCGGTAGAGTGCAAAAGTATTAGGACAAGGGTGATTTTAAACTTTATTTTGATGCCTCATAAAAAATAAAATAGTTTCTTGTCCTAATACCCTTGCACAGTACTGTATATAAAATGTTATGCAACGTGCCCATTTTTGAAAGTATGGTTGACCAAACACGACATTATCAAAAAACTAAAAAAAAAAAAAAAGGATGACAATAGTAAATTTAAAGTCAACACTTCTAAAATAAGATTACGCAGAATATTTTGCAACATTTTATTACTGAGTACTTAAAACATATGTATGAAAAAGGCGCTCACGTTATTTTCTTAAATTATATTTTACAGATTAAGTCTCTGCAGAACAACAATCAATCATCAATTACGTAAAACATGGTGGTGTTAGTTAAAAACACAGTTACTGTTTTGGGTAAATTTTCGTTTTAGGTACCGACGGCTTTTCCCCCTTCAAATTTATGCAAAATAGCATTATTCCTGTGCAAATGTATATGCTGAACTCAAATTAAGAATTAGTTATTGAAGAAACTTAACTTTTTTGCTTTGAAAGTCCATAAAAAACGAACTATATCTCGCACTTTTGCTCTCTCGTAACTCTCACGAAGTCATGTAATTAACTGCAGAATGACGTTCTACGTAGGCAGCAATTTTGGTCGAATTTCGTCCTTTACTGAAACTTCCTGCGATGTACTTCCTGTTTTGAGAGTAATAAGCGTAGAAATACAATAGTGCATTACTTTAATTCCCGGAAGTACATTGCCGGAAGTATCAGTAAACAAAGAAAAATCGACAAAAATTAGTGCACATACGCAGTACGTCATTCTGCAGTTAATTACATGACTTCGTGAGAGTTACAGGAGAGAAAAAGTGCGAGATATAGTTCGTTTTTTATGGACATTTAGATAAAAAAAAGGTAAGTTTCTTCAATAACTAACACTTGATTTGAGTTCAGCATATACATTTGCACAGAGATAATGCTATTTTGGAAAATTTTAAAGGGGAAAAGCGACGGTACCTAAAACGAAAATTTACCCTGTTTTGTTCTAAAAATACATTGTTATTTTAAAATTAAAGTAAATAATTGCCTTTTCCAAAACAAATTTATTATGCATTTTATACAATTTTCGTCAAATAAAGTTATATAAAAAGTATGGTTTATTTTGCCATTACATTGCAATGACATACGACCAAATAGGGCGCTATTTCAGAAAAAAAATATCGATTCTAATCAATATAATTTCATTTTGAAATAAACTATTTGATGTAAGTATTGTACTTACTGTAAATTGTACATTTAATGTTTTAGCATTCTAGTAGAAAACGGGGGGAAATGAGTGCGGTTCGATTCCGTGGACGTAGCATGGCGTGTCCTAAATGTAACGTTATCAATATCGCCGACTGACGCCACTTCGGTCGGGTTTCAATCCTGGGTTAAAAGCAATCGGAGTCTAACCGTACTGATGAGCTGTGATACAGCGAAACAGATCTGTCTGCGGAGGACTATTTATTAGTATATATATTTACGCTCTCACACCCTGATTGAGCACTCTGGAAGAATGGTAGACTTTGAAAAACAGTAGCTACCCTTGCATGTACACATCGCTCATTCACTAATGGATTACAGCATTCTGGTTATTGGGCGTGTATAGTGATAATATACATGCTAAAAAGTCTTCCTTCTTCTGTCGTGCGCCCATGGCTCAGAGGTAGAATCGCTGACTGACGCCACTGCGGTTGGGTTTCAATCCTGGGTTAGAGGCAATTGGAATCTAACCGTATGGTGACCTGTGATACATCGAAACAGATCTGTCTGCTGGATGACTATATATATATATACACAGTACTGTGCAAAAGTACTAGGGCAAGAACTATTTTATCTTTTATGAGGCATCAAAATAAACTTTAAAATCATCCCTGTCCAAACACTTTTGCACACTACCGGTAATGTGCAAAAGTATTAGAACAGGGGTGATTTTCCTAAAAAACACACTGAAATTCAAATACACGCTGAAAAGTTCAACCTTTCTAAGAATTATTCAATTAAAAAGGGAGAGGAAGGAAGGCTTCAGAATTTAAATTGTCCTCCCACAAAGCCCTGATCTCAGTGCTATTGAACATCTATGGGATATTTTGGATAAAAAATTGATAAATATAATTTTACTTCGCAAGACACAATTTAGGAACAAATACAAGCTGCTTGGCAGGAGATACCATTATATACATTGAAGAAGTTTGTGATGTCAATGCCTGACAGAATGAAAGCTGTGATCAAAGCAAAAGGCTATTATACTAAATATTAAATTTATTTTGTAACAAGTATTTTTTTCTTGTTAAAGCATTTGTTGAGTAAATCAAATCAAATTACTTATAAAAGATAATAAATAAAGATAAAATACTTCTTGTTGTAATACTTTTGCACAATACTATATATATATATATATCTTTAAAAAGAACAGACGTCATATTGTTTAAACCCGAGGAACCTTTCGGCCAACTCTTCTCAAGGGTTCTCGTTGGCTTTAATTTTAAGGGAATTAAGGAAAAGGACAAGGCAAAATAAATTACTTACAATGATGGGAGATGATGGAACTCGTTTAAAAATAAATTTGTTGAAAAAAAAAAGACACATAAAATGTAAGGCGGGGTGTACACATATAATTCCACAAGAGTGTTTAAAAGTGAAAAAATGTTACACTCACAGACTCACCAGCAATTGTAAGGAGCGTAAAAACCGCTCTTTCTGTCTGCACAGGCTCTGCTGTTGAATTTTCAAGCAAATTGCTTCCAAAATACGTAGATGATGTGTAGACCGAGCGCTGTGCAAGACAGTAAACCAGCTGTCCTCATATGCCGAGGCACACACTTGATTGTGCAAAAGATGTCGGCCAATAGCGGAATCCAGAACAGATTGTGTTGTTCTTATAGGTCTGAGAGAGCCATTGGAACGTATATTAGCGGGGACGTGTTGTGAAACCCGCGTCTCCAACCTCAGATCGGTACGTCCTATGTATGCCGCATCACAACAGCATTTAAATTTCTACTTTTTATTTTTATTTATTTATTTATTTATTTATTCGTTTGTTTTTTTTTCAATTGGAGTAGATAGACTAAACTATCGCCCGGTTCACACTCCACCCACATCTATTGTACAGGTGTAGAGGCTCATCCCTTGTTTCCTGTTTAGGATGTGGTTTCCGGCTTTCTCTTTTCCAAATCTTTTCACTTTTCTTTTTTATTTTCTTTTTCATTTTTTTTTTCTTTCAATCAGAGTAGATAGACTGAACTATCGCCCGGTTCACACTCCACCCACGTCTATTGTACAGGTGTAGAGGCTCATCCCTTGTTCCCTGTTTAGGATGTGGTTTCCGGCTTTCTCTTTTCCAAATCTTTTCACTCTCGCGTAGCTCCCTGCACATCAGTGGCGTTACCGCCTTGCTCGGGGTGATATGATTAAAAAAAAAATCTTATACTGTTGTTTTGCGATCAATAGTTGATCTATATTTGATCTTAATGATATATATATATATATGGACGTTTGATCTCGAACTAATGTCAGTTTCGAGTAAAAGTACATCAATGCTGTACTAATTAAATTCGGCAGCACCAATTTCGCTCGGTATGTGGTAACAATCAGAGTTATAAATTTAGATAAATGTGAAGTGATTATGGCTGTAAAAAATACGATAACAACTTTCTTTGCTAACACTTAAGCTTTTTTAGGTTAAAATACTGAATGTGCAGATGAAGTTGATATCGGCTCGGAACAAGAAATCGGGGAGCCGAGTTCAAATTCCAGTTGAATTCCTTGCATTCACTTACGCCCAAATACCCTTGGGAAAGGTATTAATCCGTTTCTTCTTCCTCGGGCTATGATTGGGTTCTATAGCCTTGTTTGGCAACCAGTCTACAACAAAAAGTAATGGCAACCTTCTGCGTGAGAATGTTTTGCACATTCAGTTTTTAGACATGATCGTCCAAGCGTATAATGCGTATGGAACTTAACTGATATATACATATATATGATAGCGTTCCAAAGTAGACATACAGTAAGTTCAACAGATCTGAGCCCTTTTTCTCTGGGGAAGTGTATATATAAACTTATTTATAAATGGAACTTTGACTGTATGTGTGTCTGTTACCTATACACTCTGAAACGGCTGAACCGATTTTCTTGAAAATTTACACAGTTGTACTATAAGTGATTGCAAGTGTTCTTAGCTAGGATTTGTATCGAAATAATGGAAAAAAATCGGGTTATAGAAGGAGTGGTCCGATTTTAATCAAATTTGATACACTCATAGACAAAGACATAAGAAACGATATTCAAAAGTTTCAAGGTTGCAGTTCTTACAATAGTGCAGAAAATCGATAATATATATATATATATAAAAGGCAAGATGTTTGTGTGTGTGTCTGTTTATCTGCCTGTATGTCTGTATTTTTTCAGCCCTTTTATTTTAGTTTTTGTTTCGGTTTTGGCTCTAAGTAGATATAATTGTAGTTCTTAGTCTCAGCCATGATACCATTTACTCAGAGGAGTTGTTTAGCCTTCAATAATACCAGGAAATCAAAATTTGACTTACATCCATTCATTTTTCTTTCAGTCTACGGTTTCGCTTTAACTGGAAAGAACTATTGTTTTTTAGTCTTTCGTTCCAACGTCCAAAGAGTCTGAGTTCCAGGACCATGGATTAGTTTTAAAGCTTTCATTACACCCGAGCAACACCGGGCTATACTGCTAGTATATATATGTATAAATCATCCGCAATCAGACCAGTTTTGCTGTATCATAGGTCTTCAGTGATAGTTGTAGTCAAATAACATATTACATTGCATTTGACTACATATGTCATGCGTTGCTTTCCCCTGTCGCTCATTCCCTTTTTCTGCCCTGTGAGTATCAGATTCTCCGAGCCCTTCTTCCTCTGTTATGCAATCCATTTGCTCAAGCTCATCAAGTATGTCATGCGTTGTCTTCCTCTGTCTCTCTATTCTCTATATCTGTCCTGTGAGTATCAGATTCTCCAAGCCCTTCTTCCTCTGTTATGCTATCCACTTGCTCAAGCCTATCAAGTATGTCATGCGTTGCTTTCCCCTGTCTCTCGCTTTATCCGCCCTGTGAGTATCACATTCTCCCAAATTCCTCATTACGTGTCTCAAAAACTTTTTTTGTCTCTTCCAGTATAAGTTTGTTTTGTGTTTCCATTCTCTTCAACACATCGTCGTTGCTGACATGTTCAGTCCATGGTATCCTCAGCATCCTTCTGTAGAACCTTATTTCTGTTGTTTTGAGTCTCTCCCTCATCTTTGAGAAGATTTTCCCCAGCAGAACTAAAAATCTATATCTGCTTCACCAATATCTGAGAGTGGATCAAGCAATATATAGTATATTTCAGCACAAAGGAATCAATCAAATGAAGTTTTATTAAATTCAGCTGACAATTTCTGTTTTATTATTTTTATTGGATTTTTACGGTTTACGAATATCTTGTAGTGCAACTGAACTAAATTTGTCTAGAGCGTGGGTAAACTCGACTAGCTTTAGTTATTCTCAAGTACGTTCTTCTTTCTCTTCTTCTTCTTCTATGAACCGTGCTTCTTCAGGATTATGGCTCTCCACAACTCTTTATAGCAATATTCCTTGTTTTCTATCTGTTCTAATATCTGTTTTGCCAATTATTTACAAAAGCTTATTGGGAAGGTTATTTACGGCATTCCTCTGTCCCTCATGCCTTCAATATCTCCTGTGAGTATCAAATTTTCTAAGTCTCTTTTTTTTCATTACGTACCCTAGAAATGTCCACTGTTTTTTTCTGATTCTAAGTCCTTATAATTAGCCTTTTTGTTTTCATTTTGTTTCAAACTTTCCCGTTGCTTCCTTGTTCAATCCATGGCATTCTCAGCATTCTACTGTTTAGCCACATTTCCTCAAGTCTCTTCTTAATCTGTGAGGAGATTGCCTCGCATTTACAGCGATATAGGAGGAACAATATTAAATAACAGTTCCGTAAGTTTTTCTTTGATTCAAACAATTTTTTCTCTTAATACAAGCAAAGTATTAAGAGAAAAAATTGTTTGAATCAAAGAAAAACTTACGGAACTTTTGGAAGGCCATTCCAGTGCACTTCGGAATTCGGTGTCACATTTTACGTCCTCTGTTAAAACACTTCCTAGGCAATTAAATCGTTGTGCTTGCTTGAATTTGTGCTTAGAAAAAGAAGCATTCTTTAAAAGCTATCACGTGACTCGCGTAACTAGACATCGCGTAAGTGTCTGTCTGTCTATATAAGAAAGAACTTTAAAAACTCTATTTTTACTGTTAAATACAAAATAAACTACATTACAGTCAAAACATGAGGATAAAATAATAACATCGGTAAAAAACATCTTTTGGGAATGGGCAATGAAGTGGCTGAAAGGGCTCGGAAAGTCAAGAAAAGAAAAGAATACGGCAAAAATTAAATAAAACATTAATAAAATCTCCTTGTCGATCGTTTTTAAGGAAATATATATATATATGATGAGCTGTGATACAACGAAACAGGCTTGTATGTGGATGACTAATATATATATATATATATATATATATATATATATATATATATATATATATATATATAAAGGAATCAACATTAGATCAAGTGGCAGCTGTCACTATGTTATTAGAGGGTTCGAATCCTGCCGAAGCACACACATTTTCGTAAGAAAATTTCTCATAAATGACCAGGCAGGTAGAAAGAAATATATAACTATGATGTTTAATAATAATAATAATAATAATAATAATAATAATAATAATACAAAAAACAGGTACTGGAACTTATTATCTTAAACCATCCACATCTGGTCGGGTGCCCCTTCTATTCTCCTCAGGGTTCTTGACAAAATACAGCGAAGAATCTGTAATGTGATTGATACCGACTTGGCTGACCGCCTGAAGTATCTCTCTCACCGGCGTGACGTGGCTTCCCTGTGCCTCTTCTATAAATACTTTCATGGCTTCTGCTCTGACGAACTTAAATCACTGGTGCCCACTAGATGTGAATTTGCACGAGATACTAGATTGGCAACTAGGTCCCACCCTTTTATAGTGAAACCGATGAAATGTAATCGCAATTTCTACTCCAACAGCTTCTTTCCTCGCACTTCCCGCCTGTGGAATTCCCTACTGCATGCTTGCTTCCCCGACGGCTACAACCCCCAGGAGTTTAAATGTAAGGTCAATAGACATCTCCTAACACACTAACTCACTCCCACTCTCTCCAACTCTCTCCCTATGCACATCCTAAGTCGTCTATCACCCTCCTTCTGACATTTCCTATACCCAATCCCTCTATGTAACCCCCTGCACAATAGTGGCAGTGGAATGCCTTGCTTGGGGTGACACGATTAAAATATATATATATATATATATATATATATATGAAAAATTTTGTTTACAAAACGAAGCTGCTCTCCTTTAGCCACCATAGACTAATTCTCCTACCTCCTCTCAGTATGGATGACATCAGTCAATTAGAAAGCAACACACTGCGCCTCCTTGGTCTCACTCTCACAACCGAACTCAAGTGGAGCGACTATATCGAATTCATAACTACAGATACTGTTAGGAAAGTCAGGTCACAGTATCAAGCTAGGAAGTTTTTCTCGTTAGAATTCATCTTTATTGCCATGTTCACGATATTTCGACCGTTGTACGCCCCGGCCTTCTTCAGGTGCTAGGAATTTTGAACTAGAAATTTTGAACTTTATTTCGATTATCTGGGCATATCATTCTTATTCAATGTGCGATGCCACTATCCATCATTTAAGTCTACCATTCATCCGTCCATTAAATACTGTTGCCATATCAGGTCGGACGCTCCTGCTAGTCATCTCGGGGTTCTCAACAAAATCCAAAGAAGGATCTGTAGTGCAATAGATCCCGATTCGGGAGCACGACTTTAAGTCACTGGATCAAACCGATGCTTTTATCCACTAGGCCATATGACTTGGCCCAAAGGGTTGTGAGTTCAATACCTAGCTCCAGCAGTAGTGAACAAATAACCTAGAGGTTTGAGTTAAAAGGGAGATAGTTACATTAGATCAGGAAGTGGCATCACACATGGAATTAGAATGATATAACCCACTAATCGAAATAAAGTGTTCGATTCGAAATTCCTAGCAACTGAAGTAGACCGGAGCGTTCAACAGCCGAAATGTCGTGAACATGGCAATAAAGACGAGGACAATGTAAATAAAGCAAATACTACCTCATCTCAGTATACACAAATAGACACTGACCAATTGAAAATTTCTCAGATGTCCTTGCGTTGCGCACTAAGTGACAATGCAAGATGTTCTTGCAATCCATACTAAGAGACAACGCAAAATCTCTTTGCACTGCATGGAAAGGAGACAATACAAAATGTCCTCGATTGCATACTAAAAGACAACTCCAGATGTCCTTGCATTGCATTGCATGCTCGGGGACAACGCAAGATGTTCTTGCATTGCATACTAAGAGACAATTTGAACCTGTACCCATACGAAGTGCAATTTTTGCAGTAGTTGCAGTTGACGTTAACATTGCTTCAATGACTCAAGTCTAATTTCTGAAACTGGCTAGTGAAGACATTGAATTTGTTCATTAGCTGACCATGTGTGACAAAGTTCACTTCTATTTTGCATTAATTTTTGGTTCTTTCCTCATTTGTGAATTCTTCCATCGGTAATTTATTTTAAGTAATGCTCGCCCTGTACAAAGCACAGGCGCTACTGGAGAGAGAGCCTTGTGTAAGGTGGCAGTTTGTTCGGATAGTAGGGGAAGATAACGGTTAACCCTAGACTTGAACAGGTTTCTTATGCTTAATAAAATTATGAAATAAAGAAAAAAAAAGTTATGACATTTTGAAATACCAAGGTAGCTTTTGGATCAATCTGCTTTTATTAATTTATTCTGCTTACTTCATCTTATTTATATGCAAATTCTCCTCGCTATTTACTGACATAGGTTACCTATTCATCTCTTTATAAAAAGACTGGCGCTAATAATTCTTGTCAGTATATTACTGGTATAGGTTACTTATTCATCGTTTTATACAAGGACTATGGCTAAGGCCTTTTCTCATTATTTTCCGACATAGGTTACCTATTCATCTCTTTATCGTCGTCGTCCTGCGGTCACGGCCGAGATAGAACTCAGTACACCCCTTCAGTATTCTCTGTGCATTTGGAACCCTGGCGCGTTTATAGCGAAATTCATAATCTTGTCAAATAGTTAATACTTCATGCTTCGCCAGGGCTACCAAGGGTGTTTTTATTCCAAGGGTGTTTTTATTGTGACACCAACACTGGATAGGTTGCCTCCAGGCCCCATCCTGTTATTTAGCTCATAACTGGAGGGAAGGGACGGATTAATACCTTTCCCAAGGGTACGAGTGCTTAAGTGAATGCAGGGTACTCAACTGGAATTCGAACTCGGCTCACCGATTTTACTTTCCAAGCCGACATCCACTGCACCACAACGCACATCTGTCACTGATCACTTACAGCGCCTGGTCTTCCCAAGCGGTCACCCATCTAAGTACTTACCAGGCTCACGTTGCTTAACTTCGGTGATCGAACGAGAACCGGTGTATTCAACGTGATTTGGCCGTAAGCACGCACATTCGTCACTAAACGCTTACAACACCTGGTATTCCCAAGCGGTCACCCATCTAAGTACTTACCAGGCTCACGTTGCTTAACTTCGGTGATCGAACGAGAACCGGTGTATTCAACGTGATATGCCGTAAGCATCTCTTTATAGAAAGACTGGAGCTAACAATTCTGCTCATTATTTACTGACATAGGTTACCTATTCATTGTTTTATACGAAAAGTGCTCATTATTTGTTGACATAAATTGCTATTTTTTTTCTGGAGTAGACTGGTTGCCAACCTAGGCTATAGAATCCAATCTGTCCTGCTATTCATACTAAGAGACAACGCAAGATGTTCTTGCATTGTTTTTTTGTTGGTTGTTTTGTTTTTATGGCATATCAGCCATATATATATATATATATATATATATATATATATATATATATATATATTATCTATTCATTTCGCTCATTTACGCTCCATACATTAATAATCAACGGGTTTGCAGTCTGGGAGAGGAAGTTAGGCTGCCAGATGTAAGGTGTGATGTAGTCGCAGAAATTCTCACACGGCCATTATTGTGTTCTTCTGCTCGTTTGGCATGGTGAAGAACAATGTTGCCAAACATAGTGTCTTTCAGCAGCCACCCTCTTGACTCATGGCAGCACTACCTCATCTACCTACCTTGATGTAGGCCCCCGTGTTGAGTCTAAGGCACTCACCAACGAATTTAGGAGATTTTCTCTTATCAGAATGATCAGACAGCGTTTTCCAATCATTCGTTCTTTCGTAATCACGATTAAACCCAACAAACCTTTTCCAAATCTTTCGTATTCAAATTCAGGAGTAAATTCCAAACAGAACAGCTTGTCCTTTCTAAATTTATGACGGACTGAATTGTGTCATGGCGCACCTTTTTCTTACCAACGCTGCCTAACTGACCCTACTATATTAAGCAGATAGATAGATAGATAGATAGATAGATAGATAGATAGATAGATAGATAGATATTGAACTGGCTGAGATAGATAGATAGATAGATAGATAGATAGATAGATAGATAGATAGATAGATATGAATAGACTGAGATAGATAGATAGATAGATAGATAGATAGATAGATAGATATGAATAGACTGAAATAGATAGATAGATAGATAGATAGATAGATAGATAGATAGATATGAACAGACTGAGATAGATAGATAGATAGATAGATAGATAGATAGATAGATAGATTTTGAGATTAATCTGAAATCAACCATCCATCCGTGCATGGAATAGTGCTGTCATATATGGTCAGGCTCCCCCGCTGTTCATCTCAGTGTTCTCGACAGGCTCAAAAATAGAATCAGTAATGTCATAGCTACCGACTTGGCGGCTCGACTCCAGCCACTTTCTCACCGACGGTATGTGGCTTCCCCCGGTCTGTTCTATAAATATTTTCATGACTTCTGCCCCTTCGAACTTAAGTCACTGTTGCCCCTGCTACATGAGTTTACTCGTGCAACCAGACTGGCAATTGGGTCCCACCCATTCACAGTTAGATCAACCAAATGCAGCCGACAATTCTACTCAATCATCTTTTCTCGCACTTCCTGCCTGTGGAACTCCCTTCCATATTGTTGCTTTCCTGACGGCTACAACCTCCAGGAATTGAAATGCAATGTCAATACCGATCTCGTATCCACTTGACTCTAGTTCTTTCTACATCACCCTGTATATTTTTTCCTTTCGCTCTACCTTTGCAACTGTCATCCCACCTGTATTCCCATCCTTCTCTTGCTCCTTTCTCTGACATCCATGTTGTTTTAAAGAAAATTTTTTAAAGTGTATCTAAAAATGTTTAACTATTGAAATATTTATAAAGATTCAAAACACCTATATTTCAATAGTTAAATATTTTTTAGATACACTTAAAAAACTTTTCTTTAAAACAACATTTATAAGTATTATTAAAGATGGGTCTACGTTTACAAAGATTTAAAAAAATCTGTCGCTTTCTGCGTCATGTGATGTAAACAATTTCTCCAAGAACGTTCCTCGTGAAAACGTTTCTAATTTAAATTTTAAAATCATTTGTTTCTGATGAAAGGCCGAGGACGGTCTGAAATATCAACTATAATAATAAAAATAAATAAATACTGTCAAAAAAATACATTTTTAAACTTATAACTTTTTAGTAGTTTTTCCTATACATATTATTAAGACAGTATACGTGGATCATCACTATGTTATATATATATATATCACGGTCTTTATTATAGTAGAGAGGATATGGATATCAGCTCGGAATGAGACATCGGAACGCCGTGTTCGAATTTCATTTGAATTCCTTGCATTCACTTACTCACTAATACACTTGAGAAAGGTATATATCTATTTCTTTCGCCACCCCCAAGGTATGGGTCGAATAGCAGGACAGACTGGGTTCTATAGCCTTGGTTGGCAACCAGTCTACCACAGAAAGAAATGGCAACCTACGTGGGAAAGGCAGTCATGAATCGAAAGAGGCGTGATTTCCGAAGTGTGTATCACGTATGCCACTTAACTGACGGATGTCCGGAAAAGAAATCATTTATACGAACATTTAATATCAGTAACTTGTTAGACGTCTTTAATGAAACATGTATAAAAGAAGGATTGCTGGCCAAATGCAAAAATCTCACACACAAACACACACACACACACACACACACACACACACACACACACATACATATATATATATAACAATATTAATAATAATATCATTATTAATAATTGTTATAATATATTTCAATCCATCTCGAAAAACCCACCGAGAACAAACTCGTAGGGGAAAAAATGGGAAAGAAAAGACAAAACAAAGTACTTGAAATATACGTCAAAATACTCGTAGAAAAGAAAAAAACCCGAGACAAGAACCCTAACCCTAAAGCGCTCAATACAATAGTAGAGCAACAAATAAGAATAAATCTAAGTAAGAGCCAACAGACCTACCTAGGTTTCACCTAACGGCTCGTCAGCTGACTTACCCTGACGAGCCGTTAGGTGAAACCTAGGTAGGTCTGTTGCATTCACTTACTCACTAATACACTTTCTTTCGCCACCCCAAAGGTATGGGTCGAATAGCAGGACAGATTGGGTTCTATAGCCTTGGTTGGCAACCAGTCTACTACAAAAAGAAATGGCAACCTACGTTGCACTTTTCGTATGAAACAATGATCCGTTAGGTGAAACCGGGGAAGGTCTGTTGGCTCTAGGTTAGGTTTATTCTTTTATATATATATATATATATATATATATAGAGAGAGAGAGAGAGAGAGAGACGATATAACATATGCACAAATTCTTCGTAATATATCATTGGATCATTACATTTGCCGCATGGTGCATCTTTTTAATTGTTCTTGCATTTTTTATGATTAAGTGATAGTCAGTTAAGTGCCATGCGTGATACACGCTTTAGGCGATCATGTCTCAAAAGAGACATGACTGACTGGGCAGAAGATTATCCCGCAGTAAGTTGCCATTACTTCCTGCGATAGACAGGTTGCCAGCCAAGACTATAGAACCCAATCTGTCCTGTTATTTAACCCATAACTGGAGGGATGAGACGGATTAATAGTTTTCCTAAGGGTATTTGTGCGAAGGCAAGGAATTCAACTGGAATTTGAACTCGGCTCCCCGATTTGTCGTTCCGAGCCGATATCCACTGCACCACAACGCACATTCGCTAGAAGCTTGCAGCACCTGGTATTCCCAAGCGGTCTAAGGGATAGACGCGCTTTAAAAGAGTCAATAATTCCGCATTTGATGGATGGTTAGCCGGTGAAGAAATGTTAAACTCGGCTGAGATTCCGAAGGAGATGCAGTCAATTTAGAGTAGTATGACAAAACTCGCAACTCATAACACATTCAACGGAAAATTAAGAGCTACTTCATGAGAAGAAGGACGAAAAACATAGATTGGACGCCCTAAGATTGGCATATTGCCAGTTTATGAGAAGAACGTTCCTTAATACAAAACGAGTTCCCTTGGTAAAAGCATGACTCAATTACTTTTCTCAGTTAAGTGTTACATAGCATCATAGAGAGAGCTCCCTAATATTAGCTTAGTGCCAATTTATGAGTATAACGACTCCGAATACAAGACAAGTTCCATTGGTAAAAGCATGAATCAATTTACTCTCCAAGTCAAAAGCTGAATCGCAGAATCGATTGAGATTTCTATCATTGGCTCGCAGCCAATTTATATAAATAACGACATTGAATACGAAAAGAACACCCTTGGGAAAATATAGAAGCTATTCTTTGCCACAGTTAACTGTTAAATAGTAGCATAGATTGGGCTATTAAACATTGGCTAGGTGTAAAAAACAACATTGAATACGAAAAGAACACCCTTGGGAAAATAAAGAAGCTATTCTTTGCCACAGTTAACTGTTAAATAGTAGCATAGATTGGGCTATTAAACATTGGCTAGGTGTAAAAAACAACATTGAATACCAAAAGAACACCCTTGGGAAAATAAAGAAGCTATTCTTTGCCACAGTTAACTGTTAAATAGTAGCATAGATTGGGCTATTAAACATTGGCTAGGTGTAAAAAACAACATTGAATACCAAAAGAACACCCTTGGGAAAATAAAGAAGCTATTCTTTGCCACAGTTAACTGTTAAATAGTAGCATAGATTGGGCTATTAAACATTGGCTAGGTGTAAAAAACAACATTGTATACCAAAAGAACACCCTTGGGAAAATAAACAATCTATTTTCTGCCATGATTAAATGTGAAATAGTAACATAGATTATGCTATTTAGCAATGGCTACGTGTGAAGAATGACATTGAATACCAAACGAACACATTTAAAAAAAATAAAGAACTTATCCTTTGCCATAGTTAAGTATTAAATAGTAGCATATATTGGGCTATGCGGCATTTGCTAGGTGCAAAAAAGAAAATTGGGTCCTTACGTATTATCGGGAGGACCTTTGATTTTTACTTTTTCTTTTTTTTCCCCGCTTATAACACCAAGGAACTGGAAAAATCAGGCTTTCATCACCTCAACGTCAACCACAAGTACAACTTTGTGGATTCGAACACCGGGGCTCATACGCAGACAGTGGAACGCCTATGGGGATCGACAAAGTGGCGAAACAAGAAGCACTGTGGCACTGCACGTCACCATTTGGAGTCGTATTTGGCCGAATTCATGTGGCGGAAGCATGTTGCCTGTACTGATGTCTTTGAGTCACTTTTGGAAGCAATTGCGACGTTCTGGCCTCCGGAATTACAAATGTAATGTTATTTTATTGTTTTAACCGTTTCAATAAATAATTTACTTTAATTTTTGAGTCGTTTTTTTAAAGGTCCTCCCGATAATACGTAAGTACCGAAAATTGTATACCAAAATTACACACTTTAGTAAATAAAAAAAGCTATTCTTTGCCACAGTTAAGTGTTACATAGTTACGTAAATTGGACTATTTGGCATTGGCTAGGTGCCATCTTATGTAAAAAACGGCACTAAATACAAAAGGAACACGCTTAGGAAAATAAAGGGGCTATGCCTTGCCCTGCTAACCTTTAAATAGTAACGTACATTGGGGCCTCCTAGTATTACCTTTCAGCCAGTTTCTGTAAACGACATTGGATGCAAAAAGAATTCCTTTGGGCAAAGCAAACTGGTTCTTCCAGTTAAGTGTTAAAAAGCATTGAAAAAATACATTCATATATATATATATATATATATATATATATATGAATGTATTTTTTCATATATATATATATATATATATATATATATATATATATATATATATAATACACACAGATGAGGACGGACCAGAAATAATAAAGTCCGAAGTGGAAGTTGCAATGTCCAAACTGAATAGAAACAAAGCAGCTGGTCCAGATGGCATTGTACTATAGCTATTGATAGCTCTGGAAGAATTCGGCATAGAGAAAATTACAAAAATAATAAATGTAATTTATGATAGTGGCATAATACCAGACGATCTATGCAAGTCTATTTTCATAGCACTACCTAAGGAGCCAAGTGCAAACGAGTGCGAACTACACAGAACTATCAGCTTAACGAGTCATATTACAAAACTGATCGTCCGAATACTGATGAATAGAGCTAGAAGCAGAATCAGGCCACAGATAGGACAGGAACAGTGCGGTTTCGTTAAAGACACTGGAATAAAGAACGCCATATTTATGATTAGGGTGCTCTCTGAAAGGGCACTACAAATGAAGAAGGACTTGTACCTGTGTTTTATCGATTTTGCTAAGGCGTTCGACAAAATATGCCACAAAGAATTGATGGAGATGCTCAGCAGCCTCCACATATTTGGGAAAGACATTAGGGTAATTAAGAATCTCTACTGATAACAAACTGCCTGCATACAGGCAGGTAATGAATTCAGAAGATATACAAAGGTAGAAAGGGGCGTAAGACAAGGATGTGTCTTTTCACCGGATCTATTTAACTTGTACAGCGAGAATATTTTGAGGACCCTAGATGTTATGCCAGGATTTGTCATCGGAAGCCACAATTTGAACAACATAAGATACGCAGACGATACAGTGCTGATTGCAGACATGGAAAGGAAACTACATGACCTCCTACAGAAGGTAGCTGAAGAGAGTGACAAGATGATACAGTGCTGATAGCAGACACAGAAAGGAAACTACAAGACCTCCTACAGAAGGTAGCTGAAGAGAGTGACAAGATGATACAGTGCTGATAGCAGACACAGAAAGGAAACTACAAGATCTCCTACAGAAGGTAGTTGAAGAGAGTGACAAGATGATACAGTGCTGATAGCAGACACAGAAAGGAAACTACAAGACCTCCTACAGAAGGTAGCTGAAGAGAGTGACAAGATGATACAGTGCTGATAGCAGACACAGAAAGGAAACTACAAGACCTTCTACAGAAGGTAGCTGAAGAGAGTGACAAGATGATACAGTGCTGATAGCAGACACAGAAAGGAAACTACAAGACCTCCTACAGAAGGTATCTGGAGAGAGTTACAAAAAAAAGGACTACAAATAACCTGCAAGAAAACCGAATGCATAGTCATCAGCAAAAAGAGCAACTCAAAATGTCAAATGCAGGTGGGGGATATCAAAATCAAGCAGGTACAAAACTTTAAATGCCTGGAAAATGTTCTAACAGAAGACGGAAAGTGCGACACAGAGATCCAAAGGTAAATTGGCATGGCGAAGGACGCGTTCCAGAAACTGAGTAGAGTATTAAGAAACAGGAAGCTTTCACTAGAAACAAAAAGAGAGTACTGGATTGCTATGTGATGTGAGTTCTTCAATATAGCAGTGAATATTGGACAATATCATCAAAGATGAAGGAAAAACTTGAAGCAACTGAAATGTGGTCCTACAGAAGGATGCTGCGAATATCATGGACCGAGCATGTGAGCAATGAGGAGGTTTTGAAAAGAATGGAAACAAAAAGGAAATTAATATTGAGCATCAGGAAGAGACAACTGAACTTCATGGGACATGCAATGAGGAAGGAGGGCTTGGAGAACCAAATACTAACAGGCCAGATAGGGAGAAAAGAGACAGAAAGAAGCAGCGGATAACATATTTAAAGGGCCTGAGCATGTTGATGACAGAACGGGGTTTGTGAGATGTTACAGGAGAAAGCGTGCTGAGAGCTACCAGGGATAGGGAGACGTGGAAGGCCATGATCGCCTACGTCCTTAAAGAACAAGGAACAAAGAAGAAGAAGAAGAAGAAGAAGAAGAAGAAGAAGAAGAAGAAGAAGAAGAAGAAGCCTTGCCCCATTTAAGAGTTAATTTGCAGTATAAATTGGGCTCTATAGTTTTGGCACGCTTCTTGTTTATGCAAAAATCGACATTGTATATATTGTGGATCACGGGAATGGGGCCCGCACAAATAAATGAACAATGACCAGTAATTGAGATAGAAAATCAGTGTATTAACGTAAGGATACAGACTTGAATGAAGATTAGTAGTCCAGGAATGCAGGTTAGTAAAAAGTATATGTACAAGTCTCTGGAAGTGAAGTCGTAGTATATTGAGTATGTCAGCGTCGGAAGCTAAGGAGTACGGCGTAATAATCTTCTCGATGAGTGGAGCACAGAGCTAATATGAACTACCGTGTACTAACTGCTTATCTCTCTCTGGACTCTCGTATTCTCCGGTTAACTCTCTGTGAAAACGCAGTCTTCTCCAGTCTCGCTTCTATAGCAGTAGTATAAGTATGCTCTGGACGAGTCCATCTTTATGAAAAAGGAGAACCCCACAACAGTATACAAGACGTATACCTTTGGAAAAAAACAAGGCACAAGAGCTTCTCCTAGTTATGTACTAAATAGCAGCATAGCCTGGCTAGTTGTGGGTTTATGCAAAGCACACTGCCATATTATGAGAAAAACGTCTCATTTTATGGGAAAAACGTCTATGAATGCAAAACAGAATCCTTTAGAAAAAGCATGAATCAATTTCTTTTCTTAGTCAAGCGGTAAATAGCAGCATAGATTGGGCTCCCTAGCATTGGATCACTGCCAGTTTTTTTTTTTTTTTTTATGAAGCACCACTCTGAATAGATAAATAATAACCTTGGTAAAAGCAGGAATCAATTCAGTTAAATTTTAAATAGTAGCATACTTTAAGCTTTCTAGCATTATCTAGGTGCCAGGTTATGTAAAGTACGACATTGGATACAAAAATTTCGGAAAAAAATAAAGAAGCTACTTCTTCCCTTAGGTAAGTGTTGAAGAGCAGCATGTATTAGCATTGGCTAGGTGCCAGTTTATGTGAATACAGCATTGACTACAAAATGAATACCCTTGGAAAAATAAATAAGATATTCCTACCTACAGTTAAGTGCTTAAAAATAGCATAGATTGAGCTCTTTAACATTGGCTAGGTGCCAGTTTATGTAAAGTAAAACATAGAATAAAAAAAGAACACCCTTGGGAAAAGTAAGAAGCTATTCCTTACCACATTTAAGTGTTAAATACTGGCATAGATTGGGCTCTTTAGCATTGGCTAGGTGCAGTTTATGTAAAGTAATACATTCAATGCAAAAAGAATACCCTTGGGAAAAGTAAACAGCTGTTCTTTACCAGGTGCTAGTTTATATAAAGTAATACATTGAAGGTATTAATCCGTCTATGCCTTCCAGTTATGGGTTAAATAACAGGACAGATTGGGTTCTATAGCCTTGGTCGGCAACCAGTCTACCGCAGAAAGCAATGGCAGCCTACTGCGGGATAATCTTCTGCCCAGTCACTCATGTCTCTTTCGAGACATGATCGCCCAAGCGTGTATCACGTATGGCACTTAACTGACTGAATACATTGAATGCAAAATGATTACCCCTGGGAAAAAAAGAAGCTACTTCTTTCCATAGCATAGAATTGGCTTTCTAGCATTGGGCATGTGCCAGTATATGTAAAATACCACATTGAATACGCAACGAATACTATTAGGAAAAGCAAGTGGCAACTGTTTCTCCCAGTCAAGTGTTAAATAACTTGGGTACCCCAGCACTGGCACCCTGTCATTTTACGAGAAGAACATCTATAAATGCAAAACTGAATCTTTTGGAAAAAGCATTAATGAATATCTGTAACTAGTTAGGGTATAAAAAACATCATTTGGGTGGGGGGGGCTCCTTTGTATTGCCTATGTGCCATTTTATGCAAAAAAAAAAAAAAATGACATTAAATACAAAACGAATTCCGTTCGGAAAATAGAGATGCTATTCCTACCCACAGTTAAAGGTTAAATAGTAGCACAGATTGGGCTCTTTAGCATTTGCTAGGTGCCAGTTTATGGCAAGTACAATATTTAATACAAAACAAATACCCTGGAGAAAATAAAGTACGTATTTCTTCACACAGCTAGGTGTTAAATAGTACCATAGATTGACATCTTTAGCATGGTCTCGTTACCAATTTATGTAGAAAACGACATTAAATACAAAATGAAGGCCCTTAGGAAAAGCAAGAAACCAATCCTTTTACCAGTTACGTGTTAAATACCAGCATATTTATGGCACTCTAGGATTGCGTCGGTGCCAGTATATATATATATATATATATATATATATATATATATATATATATATATATATGCTAGCAGTATAGCCCGGCGCTGCTCGGGTGTAATGAAAGCTTTAAAACTAATCCATGGTCCTGGAGCTCAGACTCTTTGGACGTTAACACAAAAGACGAAAAAGCAATAGTTGTTTCCATTTAAAGCGAAACCGGGGAGAAATTGGAAAAAATAAGACGCCCATGACCTGACCAGAAGCCAAAAGAATATTTGTGTGAGGTTTGGTGAGATTCGGATAAAAATTGTGGATTTTTATAAAGGACATACAGACAGATAAACAGACACACACACAAACATCTTGCCTTTTATACATACACCCCCCCCCACATATATATATATATATTATCGATTTTCTGCACAACTGTAAAAAATGCAACCTTGAAATTTCTGAATATCGTTTCTTATGTCTTTGTCTATGAGTGTATGAAATTTGATTAAAATCGGACCGTTCCTTCTATAACACGATTTTTTCTATTATCGATTTTCGATATTTATCGGGGTTACGTCGACACAAAACCTAGCTAAGAATAAGAATATTTGCAAACGCTTATAGTACAACTATGTAAATTTTCAAGAAAATCGGTTCAGCCGCTTCGGAGTCTATAGGTAACGGACACACACATACACACACACAGGGTTCCATTTATAAATAAGTTTATATATATATATATATATATATATATATATATATATATATATATATATATATATAGTTAAGTATATTTTGCTCTACATTCTTATTGCTGAATTTTGTATCTAGCACTTATTGTATCATTACTTGGTAACACGGTTGTTTTCTACTTCCCTCTGTTTTTTGTTATATATATATGTCAGATTAAATGAATTGCAAACACTATGTTTGCTTATTTTTAATAAAATCAGTTCATACTCACAGATAATCTTTCGCGTATTACAATCAACAGATGTCAGAAATGAGCTGAAACGTTGACAAATGTTATTTTTATTCATTTCTTAAGTTACACAAGTACTTTCAGCCTCTTACCGAGGTCATCTTCAGGGGTGTGAGTTATGGTAACAAATGTAACCGGAAAACAGTGCTGCTAAAAATTACTGTACATTTTTCTTGCTTCAAATATAATATACCCTTGAAGATGACCACGGTTGAAATTGGTTATAAATTATAATTCATTTCAATGAGCTAAATTAGTTCATTTTATCAGACCACACAATATTCGAATATTGTGTGATTTGATGAATTCTCGTTTCCAGCCGATATCCACAGTATCACAACACACATCCTAAATACTCACTTACAAAATAATAGTAATTTTATAGATATATATATATATTAGAAAAATTGAATTGATTTGTGTAAAACCCTTTGTTAAATAAAGTCTGAAGCTGAAGATGGTGCGCCTGAAATAGGCCCATACTTCCGATTCACCATGAAATAACGTATCTGTCTGAATTTTTCTTATATTTGCACTATATGTATTTATATGCATATATGTTTAGAGCTCTCTTAGAGAGTTATCCTGCCAATGTATGTACAGGATACTCCTTTGGATTCTTCTATACCCACACTGCATGCTGATATATTTATATATTATATATACGTTTATATAATTTAGCATATATATATATATATATATATATATATATATATATATATATATATTGTGTATAATGTAAAATCTTCATTACAATAAAGTCGGAAACTGATGATGGTTCGCCTGAAATAGGCCTAACATCAGATTTACCATGAAATAACGTGTCTGCCTAATTTTTTCTTACACACACACACACACACACACACACACACACACATATATATATATATATATATATATATATATATATATATATATAACTTTAATCCAAAAGGAAAAGTAGGAAGGTAAATCCCAAAGACCCGATCTAAATTAATATTAATATTTTAATATTAAAAAATGATAAAGGTGGAGAGCTCAATGTAATTAAAATTACAGAGCTAATTATAAAATAAAATAAATTTCGATGTTAAAAATTGTTGAACGATCATTTTTTATTTCTTTTTTATTTCATTTTGAAATGTGGTAGTTGCCGATGAGATGTGAAATCTGTCTTAAGGATTTCATGTTGAAATGATCATTCAACAGTTTTGAACATCGAAATTTATTTTATTGTATATATATATATATATATATATATATATATATATATATATATATATATATATATCATTAATAATTACTTTAGAACATGTACAAACTACAAACAACTACAAAATTGTACATTTTGTTTCGACGTTGAAATAACAATGTCTCATCAGCTAGTTAATTTTGTACATGTTCTAAAGTAATAATTGATAATAAATATTCATTGCTCTATTTGTTTTTATTGAGCACTGTTTTAAATCAATGTTTTGAACGTTATGATTATATTCTTCGTTTCTTATTCATTTGAATATATATATATATATATATATATATATATATATATATATAAACCTATTTATAAAGGGAACTGTGTGTGTGTGTGTGTGTGTGTGTGTGTGTGTGTGTGTGTGTGTGTGTGTATCCGTTACCTATAGACTCCGAAACGGCTGAACCGATTTTCTTGAAAATTTACACAGCTGTACTATAAGCGTTTGCGAGTGTTCTTAGCTAGGTTTTGTGTCGAGGTACCCCCGATAAATATCGATAACCGATAATCGAAAAAATCGTGTTATAGAAGGAGTTGTCCGATTTTAATCAAATTTGATACACTCATAGACAAAGACATAAGAAAGAATATTCAGAAGTTTCAAGGTTGCAGTTCTTACAATAGTGCAGAAAATCAATAATATATATAAGGCAAGATGTTTGTGTGTGTGTCTGTTTATCTGTCTTTATGTCCGTATTTTTTTCAGCCCTTTTATGTTAGTTTTTGCTTCGCGTTTGGCTCTAAGTAGATATAATTGTAGTTCTTAGTCTCAGCCATGATACCATTTCCTTATTTAGGACTTATTTAGCCTTCAAAATTCAGTTTACGACAAAAAAAAAACTTATTTGATATCGATACCAGGAAATCAAATTTTGACTTACATTCATTCATTTTTCTTTCAGTCTACGGTTTCGCTTTAACTGGAAACAACTATTGCTTTTTAGTCTTTCGTGCCAACGTCCAAAGAGTCTGAGCTCCAGGACCATGGATTAGTTTTAAAGGTTTCATTATACCCGAGCAACGCCGGGCTATAATGCATATATATATATATATATATATAAACAGGGACTTGTACCACGACCACCAAAATGGTGGTCGTGCTTCTACATACAGAAATAACAAATAGACTTAAATAAATTGACGTCATTATGTAGATCTTAGGATACTTTCAGATTATCGAATGTGCTTGTTGGGGTTATTGTTAATGAATATTGTTAATATTGTTAATATTGTTAATGAATATTGTTAATATTGTTAATATTGTTAATGAATATTGTTAATATTGTTAATATTGTTAATGAATATTGTTAATATTGTTAATATTGTTAATGAATATTGTTAATATTGTTAATATTGTTAATGAATATTGTTAATATTGTTAATATTGTTAATGAATATTGTTAATATTGTTAATATTGTTAATGAATATTGTTCATAATAGACAGAACACGAAAATTACTTACAGAAAGGAAAGTTGGTACTCGTTTAAAACATAATTTTAATCTAAAATATAACAAATGTAAGAAGGGTGTAAAGGTGGGTGTAAAGGTGGGTGTAAAGGTGGGTGTTTTTATTACTCTTGTAGAACCGTGTGTTTACACACCCATTAATCGTTATATATAGAAATTTAATGACTATATGTAAAACTTTAGTCGCTAAATATAGAAATTTAATCGTTATATGTAGAAATTTAATCGTTATATATAGAAATTTAATCGTTATATATAGAAATTAATCGTTATATATAGAAATTTAATGGCTATATATAAAACTTTAGTCGTTAAATATAGAAATTAATCGTTATATATAGAAATTTAATCGTTATATATAGAAATTTAATCGTTATATATAGAAATTAATCGTTATATATAGAAATTTAATGGCTATATGTAAAACTTTAGTCGTTAAATATAGAAATATAATCGTTATATGTAGAAATTTAATCGCTATATGTGAAAAATTTAATTGTTATATATATATATATATATATATATATATATATATATATATATATATATATATATATAATAGTAATATGTAGAAATTTAATCGTTATGTTTATATTTAATCGTTATATATAGAAATTTAATCGTTATATATAGAAATTAATCGTTATATATAGAAATTAATCGTTATATGTAGAATTTTATTCGTTATATAGAGAAATTTAATGGTTATATGTAGAAATATATTCGTTATATAGAGAAATTTAATGGTTATATGTAGAAATTTATTCGTTATATAAAGAAATTTAATGGTTATATGTAGAAATTTTATCGTTATATATAGAAATTTAATGATTATATGTAGAAATTTAATCGTTATATATAGAAATTTAATGGTTATATGTAGAAATTTTATCGTTATATATAGAAATTTAATGATTATATGTAGAAATTTAATCGTTATATATAGAAATTTAATGGTTATATGTAGAAATATATTCGTTATATAGAGAAATTTAATGGTTATATGTAGAAATTTATTCGTTATATAAAGAAATTTAATGGTTATATGTAGAAATTTTATCGTTATATATAGAAATTTAATGATTATATGTAGAAATTTAATCGTTATATATAGAAATTTAATGGTTATATGTAGAAATTTGATCGTTATATATAGAAATTTAATGATTATATGTAGAAATTTAATCGTTATATATAGAAATTTAATGGTTATATGTAGAAATTTAAAATTCAGCAACAACACAATTGTTATCATTTCTAGCCAATTAAGTTGGGTTGTGCAATTCAAGAGGGTTGGACTTCTTCTTCTTTTATGTGCCCTGTCCCTTCAGGACGTAGGCGATCATGGATCTCCACGTCTCCCTATCCCTTGTAAGGGTTGGACTAGGTTAACCAATAGAATGTAAGATACTGAAGGCTGGGAAATAAAAAGTAAGACATTGATGGGTAGAGTTAAGAAGCTGGAGTAGGGTAGAGAATTCAGTTACTTAAATGTCAAACACGCTTTGGCGATCATGTCTCGAAAGAAACATGACTGACTATCCCGCAGTATATTGACATTGCTTTCTGCGGTAGACTAGTTGCCAAGCAAGGCTATAGAACCCAATCTGTCCTATTATTTAACCCATAACTGGAGGGAAGAGACAGATTAATACCTTTGCCAAGGGTATTTGTGCGTAAGTGAATGCAAGTAATTCAACTAGAATTCGAAAGAACTTTACTTAGATTAAAAAAATTCTTGACTGTCCCACTATCAAATGTTATAAAAATATAAATATGCGCCCGGATTTATTTTTTTTTTCAAATATCTCCCTTCCCGAAAGAATTACTTCTTTCCCAAGTTAACATACATGACTATAAAAATGCTAAAAAATGGAAAGAAAACGATGAAATTCATAAACATCTGTTGTTAAAAATATGTAATACATTTTTTTTATAACAATATCACCTCAAGCAAGGCAAATTACTGCCACTGTTTTGCAGGGGGTTACATAAGAGGAAAGTTATGAGAAAGAGTGACAGGTTAGAGGGGGTGTTAGGAAGTAGGTAAGAGAAGGATGACTGTGGACATAAAATTAGGGATGAGTTTATATATTGATTATAATGTAGAATTGATCCCCCACCTTATATCCACATTATAATAGTACATAATTTGTTTTTAATAATTATATCGCCCTAAGCAAAGCATTTTACTGCCACTGTTTTGCAGGGAGTTACATAGGAGGAAAGTTATGCGAAAGAGTAACAGGTTATAGGGGGTGTCAGGAAGTGGATAAGCGAAGGATGAGAATACTGATGAGAGCGGAGTGGACGGAGAAAGGAGCATGAGGGAGAGGATGCAGGTTAGTCAGGAGATGACGATTGAATTTACATTTAAATTATTGGAGATTGTAGCTGTCGGGAAAACAAGTAAATGGAAGGGAATTTCACAGGCGGGAAATGCGAGAAAAGAAGCCGTTGGAGTAGAATTTGCGTTTACATTTGAATGGTTTCACAGTAAAAGGGTGGGACCTAGTTGCTAATCTTATGGCTCGAGTAAATTTATATATAGGGGTCATCAGGGAGCTAAGTTCATCGGAGCAGAAGCCGTGAAATACATAAATGAAACTGAAAGTATAATATAAATATTAATTACATTATGAAAAAAAAATAATGTAATTACTTTCTTTCCTTTATTAGATACTAAATTACATCGCTTAGCATCTTCCATACTTTGCTTAGGCATTTCAATTAGCCTAATTAATATTTATGAGCGTCTCTTAAATTTTTAAAATTTTGTAAAGAAGAAATGATATATTTCGGCCGAGCCTATGAGATAGAAGGACTAATATTATGGAGGCCCGAAATTTTCTATGACTCCAGAATAGACATCACTGAAGAAAACCACTTGTGCTTAATATCTACGTATAAAAGAAAAAACATTTTTTACAGTTGTTTATAAGTACTTGTTGCAGAAATTACATCACTTAGCATCCTCCATAACTTACCTGGAATTTTCAGCTACACGGATGAATGTTTATAAGCGCCTCTTAAAATTTTAAATGTTGCAAATGGATGTGCGTTGTGTTACAGTGGATATCGGCTCGGAACGGGGAGCCGAGTTCGAATTCCAGTTGAATCCATTGTATTCACTTACGCGCAAATACCCTTGGGAAAGGTATTAATCCGTCTCTTCCTTCCAGTTATGGGTTAAATAGCAGGACAGATTGGGTTCTATAGCCTTGGTCGGCAACTAATGGGCATAAAGTGGGGGATCAGTTTTCTATTGTTATGATCTAATAAACTGATCCCCAATAATTACTACTTAATAATATAATGCATCTCTTCCCCCTCTAGCTATAAGTCAAATAACAGGACAGATTGGGTTCTATAGCATTGGATGGCAACTAGTCTACCGCAGAAAGCATTGGCAACCTACTGCGGGATAATCTTCTGCCCAGTCACTCATGTCTCTTTCGAGACATGATCGCCCAAGCGTATATCACGTATGGCAATTAACTGACTGACTCTCGGCCGAGCCCATGAGAGAGAAGGTCTGATGTCATTGAGGCCCGAAAATGTCTATGATTCCAGAAGAGACATCACTGAGAAAACATTCTGTTGCGAAATATCTACGTATAAAACGAAAGACTCATATGCACAATCATACATACCTGTCTCCACATACTATAATACGAACGCGGGTGTCCCTCAAGGCTCTATTCTAGGTCCTACGCTTTTCTTTATCTACATTAACGATCTCCCTGATGTAATAAGATCCCAAGTAGGCATATACACTGACGACACTACGGTTTACTCTCGCCTCGTGGCGGACTGGGGTAAGAAATGGATCGTGAATTTTAATGCTTACAAAACGAAGCTGCTATCTATTAACCACTACAGACAATCTCTCCTCTCATCCATTAGCATAGATCAGGCCAGTCTCCCTGAAAGTAAAACACTCCGCCTCCTCGGGGTAACTCTCACAACGGACCTCAAGTGGAATGACTATATAGAATCCATAGCTAAATACACTGCTAAGAAAGTCGGTTCGTTGTGTAGGGCTAGGAAGTTTTAGGCATTAAATTATGTCAAAGGCGTCCTCCATAGTTTACCTAAACTTTCCGGTTGAATATTAATGGTTGCCTCTTAAATTTAAATATTTTGAAAAACTAACAATATTTTTACTCTTGGAAAGTTTTGTAATTTGCTTGAAGCATTGTGTATATTAGGTGTATGGTCAGGTCTTGAAGGCTATCACAATACGTTTGGTAAAATAAAGGAAAGTGTTGGGTATTATCTATTTATTATTCATTAATATTTCGAGGTCCAAATCTCATCTTCAGAATGGTAGGAGAGCTTGTTTTTACGTTCGTCCTGCACCGTGCCATTCAACAAATGCTCCTCCTTCGTTGTAGTGAGTATGTGTGTGCGTGTGTGTACCTGTACGTGTGTTTGAGCAAGTATGTGTGTGTATTTATGGTATGTATATGTGTGATTGATATTTGGCGCCGTTTTACGATCTGATGATATCTGTCTGCTTTAATTTATGGTTTGTATAAGTATGCGTTGACCGCTTTGAGCGATAGTATGATTTGGCATTTTCGAGCCTCTGCCAGAGTGGTAGTGGGCGTCGTTTTACGACTTGGTGTTATTTCTATCTGCTTTAATTGGGGGCGTGTTTATTGCTATATTTTTTCTTCCATCCTGTATTCGTTCTCGTGTGTGCGTGTGCATGAGTGTGTCATGTGTGTGCGTTTATTTTTTACTTTTGTTTATAAATACTTGTTGCCAAATAAAATTCTTACATTTGCTTTGATAAAGCTCACTAGAGGACGAAAATTTGTTGAAGGGTGCTGAGAATACGATAGACAATATGAACAACGACGAGGTTTTGGAGTGAAAGCAATCGAAAAGGAAATTTATACTTTTCATCAGAAAGAGACAACTGAGGTTTCTGGGAAATGAGGAAGGAAGGCTTGGAAAAATATAATACTCACAAGATGGATAGAGGGAAAGAGAGGCAGAGGAAAGCAATGCGAGACATACTTGATAAGCATGAGGAAGTGGATGACGGAACAAGGTTTGTGAGAAATACCATGAGGAAAAGTCTTAGGAGCAACAAGGGAAAGGCGCAAGTGGAAGGCCATGATCGTACACGTCCTGAAGGGACACGGAACATGAAGAAGAACAAGAAGAAGAGGACGTAACGCGTCGGCTATGATAAGTTTGTTATCTTTTATTTTTCATATTGTCTTGTTTACATATATATATATATATATATGTGTGTGTGTGTGTGTGTGTGTGTGTGTGTGTGTGTGTGTGTGTGTGTGTGTGTGTGTGTAAAACGCGCCAGATAAGGATCGCAGTTTCGAATCCTGCCGAATGATATATATTTTCGGAACAAAAATGCATCGTAAATAATCAGGCCGGTAGAAATAAATACATAATACTGTTTGATTATAAAACAGAATATCTACTTAAATACGGGTATTGATAAAAAAATAATGTTCAAATAATTTGAAATTTTCGGCTGTTTATAACCAATTTCGTGAATCTTCGTTAATTCCCGTAACATATATATTAGTTATCTCTAAAAGTTTCCACACACACACACACACACACACACACACACACACACACACACACACATATATATATATATATATATATATAGTGATGATCATCCACGTATACTGTCTTAATATATATAGGAAAGAATATTAATAAAAAGTTGTGAATTTTAAAAAAATTAAGTACATTTTTAAATTCAACATTTTTTTATTAATATTCTTTCCTATATATATATATATATATATATATATATATATATATATTATGGTCAAATATATTATGGTCAAATAATCAAGACAACAGAAAAACTATATTTTTCTCTCCTACGTATTTCGTCTCGTGATGGACTTTATCAAAGATATGAAATGAATTTTATTTTAAATAATGTATCTATAAACAAAAAATAAGGTTGTTAACAAGAAAAACCCTATATATATATATATGAAATTGGTTTATGCAGAAAGACAAATCAAATTCTTCTTCTTCTATGTGCCTTGTCCTTTCAGGACGTAGGCGATCATGGCTGGCCATGTCTCCCTATCCCTGGTGGCTCTTAGCAAGCTTTCTCCTGTTACACTACACAACCCTCGTTCTGTCATCCACCTGCTCAAGCTCTTCAAATACGTTATCCACTGCTTTCCCTTGGTGTAGTGGATATCGACTCGGAACGACAAATCGGGGAGCCAAGTTCGAATTTTGGTTGAATTCCTTGCATTCACTTACACCCAAATACCATTGGGAAAGGTATTAATCCGTCTCTTCCCTCCAGTTATGGGTTAAATAATAGGACAGATTGGATTATGTAGCCTTGGCTAGCAACCAGTCTACCGCAGAAAGCAATGGCAACATACTGAGAGATAATCTTCTGCCAAGTCAGTCATGTTTCTTTCGAGACATGATCGCCCACGTATGACACTTGACTGACTGACTGACTGACTGACTGACTGACCAGGTAGAAGGAATTGTTTAAAAAACCAGGTATATGACTTAAACTTGTCCACTGGGTCCACAAAAGCAACTTTCAAACCGACCTGAAGTGGAACAAATATATCGGATCCATAGCTGCATCTATTGCTAGGAAGGTTGGGTCTTTGTGCCGAGCCCGAATTTTTTTTTCGTCAGAATCGATCCGGTACATTTATAAATCTACCATTCGTCCATGCATTGAATACTGTTGTCATATCTGGTCGGGTTCTCTTGCTATTCACCTTGAGGTTCATGACAAAATCCGAAGAAGGATCTGCAATATAGTCGGTCCTAACCTGGCATCTCGATTTTAATCACTTTCTAACCTACGTGACGTGGCTTCTATCTGTCTTTTCTGCAAGTATTTTAATGGTAACTGCTCCGATGAGCTTTTCTCCTGTTGATCCGTTCACATGATTTTAAGTGTGCTACTAGACTGGCATCTAGTTCCCACCTTTTTACCGCTGAAATATTTAAATTCAACAGTCACTTCTACACGAAAAGTTTTTTTTTCTCGCACATTTTTTTAATCATATCACCCCGAGCAAGGCGGTAATGCCACTGATGTGCAGGGGGCTACGGAAGAGTGAAAAGATTTGAAAAGAGAAAGCCGGAAACCACATCCTAAACAGGAAACAAGGGCTGAGCCTCTTCACCCGTTCAATAGCCGTGGGTGAAGTGTAAATCGGGCGATAGTTTAGTCTATCTACTCCAATTGAAAAAGAGAGAGAGAGAGAGAGAGAGAGAGAGAGAAAAGAAAAAAAATAAGAGTAAAAGTTTGGAAAAGAGAAAGCCGGAAACCACACCCTAAACAGGAAACGGGCTGAGCCGCTTCACCCGTTCAATAGACGTGGGTGGAGCGTAAACCGGGCGATAGTTTAGTCTATCTACTCCAATTGAAAAAAAAAAAAAGAGAAAAGAAAAAAAAATAAGAGTAAAAGTTTGGAAAAGAGAAAGCCGGAAACCACATCCTAAACAGGAAACAAGGAATGAGCCTCTTCACCCGTTCAATAGACGTCTCTGCACAAATCAAATAAATGCACCAAATTTCAATATTCCACCCTAACTCGCCATGTTTTATGCAAATAGCATCAGCCTTGCCTTAACATTCCTCTTCTACAAAAAGACTTATAACTAAGTAAGGTGAAATTTGACAACAGAATAAAGCAGCACTAGTGCTGTTAAAAAACCACTCACTGGCTGGTCCAGGAGAGAGTACCCCTGTCAAAGTTTGAGTCTGTACACAACTTTCTGACAGAGTCTCAGATCTTCTACCCCTACAGCAAAAAGCAGTAGCATACAGATCACAATATGCAGTTGAGGAATTGTTATATAGTATGGCATATACCATACAGGCAGTTCTAAAAACAAAGAGGATTATATCCTCATTTGTTACTGTGCTCATAAATAAGTCTATAGACATAACCAACCACAAACATCTTGTTGTGCATGTCTAAATTGTTGACCCCGTCAGCTTTCAACCACGTACTCATTTTGTTGCTTCCCTCAAAAATTTAGATGCAACATAAATTAGCCATCTTCTATCTTATTAAATCCCGTTCATCTTTTATCCTTACTTTAATAGTCCTTATACCCAGTCTTTTCTCTTTGCCGTAACCCCTGGAAAAGTACGTAGGAAGTGTTCTAACAAAAGACGGAAAGTGCAACACTGAGATCCGAAGGCGAATTGGCATAGCGAAAGAAGCATTCCAGAAGTTGAGTAAAGTATTAAGAAACAGGACAATTTCACTAGAAACAAAGAAGAGAATACTGGATTGTTATGTGATGTCCGTCCTTGAATATGGCAGTGAATGCTGGACAATATCATCAAAGATGAAAGAAAAACTTGAAGCAACTGAAATCTGGTTCTACAGAAGGATGCTGCGGATATCATGGATCGAGCATATGAGCAATGACGAGGTTTTGGAAAGGATGAAGACGAAAAGGAAATTAATATTGAGCATCAGGAAGAGACAACTAAAGTTCCTGGGGCATGAAATGAGGAAAGAGGCCTTAGAGAACCTGTTACTAACAGGCCAGACAGAGGGAAAAAGAGACAGAGGAAAGCAGAGGATTACATATTTGATCAGTTGGATGACGGAATGAGGGTTGCATGGTACAACAGAAGAAAGCGTGCTAAGAGCCACCAGGGACAGGGAGATGTGGAAGGCCATGATCGCCTACGTCCTGAAGGGACATGGCACATAATAAAAGAACAAAATTTTCTGATTTCAGTGTCATATTTTCCATATTCTGTTAAAACACTTCCTATATATTTAAACTATTGTACTTGTTTGATTTTGATTTCTCCAATTTGTAATTTGCATTTTGGGTTGTCCCTTTTGCTAACAACCATGCATTCCGTCTTTTTGAAGTTGATGCTTAGTCCTTTCTTCTCGCTTTCCTTTACTCCTTTCTCTAGGAAAATTTCTAGTTTTCTCTTCAGTGTCTGCTATCAACATTTTGTCATTTGCATACCATACGTTGCTAATATTGTAGCCCACAGTACTGAATCCTGGCACGATACATAATCCTCTCAAAATCGCCTCGCTGTATAGGTTGAATAAGTCCTGTGAGAAGACCCATCCTTGTCTTACACTACTTTCTACAATGATAATTTCTTGAGATTTACATCAAACGCACATAGATATTATGTTCATAAAGAATTTCCCCCTTTTCCCTCGTTCTTTTTTCCTCTAAGCAGCAACCTTGGATTATATAAGAGAATGTTCAACAATGAACGTGTGACGACATGTCTAATTTACTGTCTAACGATACTGGAGGCGATGATACTGCGTTACCAGAAATGTTGTTCTCCCAGCAAAATTTTGTCATATATATATATATATATATATATATATATATATATATATATTATATGACAATTACATATATATATATATATTATATGACAAATACATATATATATATATATATATATATATGTGTGTGTGTGTGTGTGTGTGTGTGGTCATCTGCAGACAGATCTGTTTCGATGTATCACAGCTCATCAGTACGGTTAGACAGCCGATTGCTTTTTACCCAGGATTGAAACCCGACCGAATAGGCATCAGTCGGCGATTCTACCTCTGAGCTATGGCCGTTCGGTAGAAGGAGGCAGACTTTTTAGCGTATATATATATATATATATATATATATATATATATATATATATATATATATATATATATATATATATATATATATATATATATATTCAGATCGCATTTAGTGGGGATAGCTATTTCAATATGTCCGTTCGAGACATGCATTGTCGACCTCAGTTAACCATAGAATGAAGAAAAATTCTTGTACCGGAAACAAGGATTAGTAAAAGAAGGGGTGAGAAATTGTGGTTAGGGTTAGGGTCAAGCAGAGGAGGAATCATAGTAGCAATCTTCTGTTGGAATGCAGGTGATTTGTGCAGGTCAAGGGTTGTAGGTAGGAAAAAATCTTCGGATTCACCAAATCTAAATTTTAACGTATGTAAGAGGAAAATCATATTTTTAATAAATGGAAGAAGGGGATAATTAATGAAATTTAAATTTACTACGGTGACGACACATCCTAATTAATTCGTTACTCTTATTAAGAAGTACATTCTGACATTGAACTTGTAAAATCATATTTTTTCTGCTAAACATAAATTATATTTATCACCTACCAGGAGTTGGTAACTCATTCGACCCCGCGGGAAGGATCGTGTTATAATGACGGGTCGCGGGCCGGACGAAGGCCATTAATGAAAAATGAAGCAAAATTACATTTGCAGACCTCTGTCAAACTTAAATATTTAAAACCATGATGAAAATAAACACTTAGAAATCAGAAAAACAAAAGAAAATCTAAAATTAAAAAACACCTAACAAAAATTACTTTTCCTGAAGGAACGTCAAAATACTTCAAAGTGAAAAAAATCAACCGAAGTGAAATTATGACGTGTAGGTTTGAAACTGTTATTGAAAATTGTACCACAAACGAACCACACACACACACACACACACACACATACACACACATCAAACAAAAACGAAACACGTATACACATACATACGAGTACAAATAGTTGCAGACATATACACTTACGTATGATAAGATAAGAACATGGCCCATTGAAAGATTCCAGCAACTTACATCGGGTAGGTGGCTGGGGTAAGCGATGAGGGGTCGCTGTTGGAGGAATGAAATAGAAAGCCGACTGAGACAACATTGTCCGTTTAAAGGTGTCCCCGCCTAATGTCTGTCGCAGGTCGGTCGGTCGGTCGGTCGGTCGGTCGGCCGGTCGGTCGGTCGGTCGGTCGGTCGGTCGGCCGGTCGGTCGGTCGGCCGGTCGGTCGGCCGGTCGGTCGGTCGGTCGGTCGGTCGGTCGGTCGGTTGGTCGGTCGGTCGGTCGGTCGGTCGGTCGGTCGGTCAAAACAGCTCTCAGTTTTTGTTTGATGTTTATTTTTTAATTTTTTACGCAGAAATGGAGGTGATTGGGTTTTGAGAGTGTTTTAGCGGTCATAGTATTCAAATTCGGTTGGGTGGATCAGAGAAAGATAACAGTGGGCCTTTTGTTGAATTCGAAAGCCTCGCCTCTCATGTTAAAAATAGTCATTGGTAATCAGAATGCATTCGCGGGCCGGATCCGGGCTGCGGGCCGCAGGTTGCCGGCCCTTAATGGAGTACATGCCGTGCCTATCAGTTTCCACTTTATCTGTGGCTTTATGCCTTCTTTCTTCAATTCCCAGTATTTTCGGAAGAGGGCTGTCTGAAACCTTAAAATAGGTTTAGTAAAAGAGTGCCTATGGGTATAAAAACTTTGTTTCCAAATCCCCTCCGAAATTCCGATGTACACGTTATATTTTTTCTTGTTCTCTAAGTAAGATTGGGCAGCAACATTTCTTTCAAGTTTCTTTCATTGAATACGTCCGACAAGGAAGATTTTATTAACTTTTTATTTACTTTTTTTATCATCCTAACATTTTTCCGTTTTACTGGAGTTAAGGAATGTAAACCTCTTCCATTATCATCATCCAAGCACTTTCAGCTACTTCTCTGGCCATTTATGTCTCCACTGTTGTTATTTTTATATTCATGTTTTGACTGTAACGTAGTAATTTATTTTGTGATGTTTTTTAAAGGAGGGTCTATTCCAAGCCCTCAGAAGAGCACGCAACTGAAAATCCCGTGTTCATTTTTCTCAATATAAAAAACTTTCAATACTCTATTTCCACTCTTAAATAATGTAATAATGATGTTAGGAGAAAATTACTTGATAAATAGTATATCTTTCATACACACACACACACACACACACACACACACACACACACACACACACACATACACACACATACACACACACACACACACACGCATACATATATATATATATATATATATTCCTAAATAAAGAGAGGGCGAACATTAGTATGTGTCGTCATAAAAATAAGTATAAATTGTAATCAGTTGGAATCGTAGACATTTTCGGGCCTCAATGACATCAGACCTTCTCTCTCATGGGCTCGGACGAGAGTCAGTCAGTTAAGTGCCATACGTGATACACGCTTTAGGCGATCATGTCTCGAAAGAGACATGAGTGACTGGGCAGAAGATTATCACGCAGTAGGTTGCCAATGCTTTCTGCGGTAGACTGGTTGCCGACCAAAGCTACAGAACCCAATCTGTCCTGTTATTTAACCCATAACTGGAGGGAAGAGACGGATTAATACCTTTCCCAAGGGTATTTACACGTAAATGAATTCAAGGAATACGACTGGAATTCGAACTCGGCTTCCCGATTTCTCGCTCCGAGCTGTAATAATTATCCTATTTTTCGAATTAATCACAATAAGGTTTTTTTAAAAAAAATTGACTAAGCATCTTCAGAGTGATTACAAGGTTATAATCTTAGAACCAACTTAATAAAAAATTATTCAAATGTTGGTGAATTTTTGTCTTTATTTTCAACTGAAATTAAAGCCAAAATTCGACGTTTATAACGGCTCATTAAACATAATAAATATTCATTGTCTTTTATATTTAACAGTAAATTATTCGAATACTTAAATTTAGAATTTAAATCCCCGTTGACTAGATGTTAGAATATAAATTAAAAGGATTCAATTTAAGTTTTAATCTTAATTTTACCCTAACGTTAACCTTAAAAAGGATTTTAACCCTCCTACCTTCCTATCCCAAGCTCCTTTAATTGCCTATCTTTAGAAAATATGGATTCTTTTACTAAACCCCTTTTTCCTTGGTTAACACAAATATGTATATATATTTTTTTTTCTCTAATATTTTTTCTCTAATAATTTTTAAACTGATAACTTCCTGTAATTGGCATTTAACTCGCTTCTACCTAAAAGGTTTAATCAAATAAACTTAAATAAAAAATTTTTTTAAATCTTATATTCAAACCCATTCCTTCTCACCTAAATACACCTCTTCAAACAGCCCAAAATCTTAACTTTAAAAAGTAATTTAACTCATTTAGTTGTCTATCTTTATAAAATATGAACTCCTATTCCTCCCCTTCCTAAATATACCATTTCAACACCCTGTAAACCCCGCGACTGCCAGCTCTGTCCTTTTCCACTTTGTGACCGTTGTTAATCTAAAACCCCTCCACACTCTAACTCAGGGCCTTCGACATTTGGAAAAACAATGTCGCTGACATGACGTAGAGTCTATATTAGAGATCCTATGTCGAAATGTACATCCGACACCTTTGAATTTTGAAAATTTTCTCTAATTTATATATATATATATATATATATATATATATATATATATATATATAGTGTTGAGTTATGATAATTTTGGACACCAAGATTGCTGTTTGTTTTCAGTTATTTTACTGTTAAAATTATTTTGGCAACCAGGTTTTTTTATCGTCAGTCAGTCAGTTAAGTGCCGTGATACACGGTTGGGCGATCATGTCTCGAAACGGACATGACTGACTGAGCAGAAGATTATCCCGCAGTAGGTTGCCATTGCTTTCTGCGGTAGACTGATTGCCGACCAAGGCTACAGAACCCAATCCTGCTATTTAACCCATAACTGGAAGGAAGAGACGGTTTAATACCTTTCCCAAGGGTATTTGCGCGTAAGTGAATACAATGGATTCAACTGGAATTCGAACTCAGCTCCCCGGTTTCTCGCTCAAGCGTGTATCACGTATGGCACCTAAACTGACTGACTGTTTGATTAATTTTCAATAGTTTTTGATTGAAACCTCTTTTTTTTTCTTTTTTTTTTTAGATTGATTAGTGATACGAGTCTTACTAAATTAAGCCTGGGGTATTTATACCTGAGTGAATATTACGATCTCAGCGGGATTAGAACTCAACTCTGATTAATAATTCCATTACACCACCCGCACACCCTTTTAAAGTCTGATTCAGCCCTGTACTCCTAACACTTGTCCTTTTCTATGCTAATGCAAGTCCAAAGAATAACGTACTAACTTGAGTGCCTCTCGGGACTTGTATTAGTCGAAAATTAAATTAAGTTTTCACTTTTGAAATAGAGACAGAGGAAGGCAGCGGATAAGATATTTGCAGGGCCTGATCAGGTGGTTGACGGAACGGGGGTTGACAGGAGTAACAGGAACAAACATACTAGGAGCCACAAGGGATAGGGAGACGTGGAGAACCATGATCGCCTACGTCCTGAAGGGACAGGGAACATAGAAGAAGAAGAAGTAAAAATACCCCCCCCCCCCCCAAAAAAAAAGAAGTCAAATAAGCAATCTCTCTCCGACGTCAGTTTAAATTGATCTCTTTTTATTTCCAATATACAGGGCAGGTGCAAGGGACTCGTGTTCATACGTGTTTTAATTCGATGTAGCCGTGAGCCCTGACAGAATACGGCTACTACATGTATAATATATAAACCTTTGTTATAGAAATGAATTGCAGATTAGTTAAAAAGAGATTGTCAGTGGTCAGGAATTAATCTCGCCATTACTAATAGAATAAGGCTATTATATGTATATTCATATCATCATCCACAATCGCCAATGATGACAAGCCTAACCGCTGGTTTATCGTGACCTGCTGAAATAACTCACCCACCTCCTCGCAATAACCTTATTTTCTTATTTAGCGTCGATCATACTTTCAATTGGCTAATCGAAGCAGACCCACAAGTACATTTTTAATTCTGACCTTATGCCCCACTTTTAACTGTCAGAAAAACGGCAACGAATTGTTTTTAATTTTCCATAACAATCATTTTTATGACCAGTTACCAACCATCACCTGACGAAGTCTAATTCATAGTATTGAAACATGAAATCTTTTGTGTAACGATGGAAAATATTTTTTATAATTTTTTTTAAAATTTCCATAACAATCATTTTTATGACCAGTTACCAACCATCACCTGACGAAGTACAATTCATAGTACTGAAACATGAAATCTTTTGTGTAACGATGGAAAATATTTTTTATAATTTTTTTTTAAATTTCCATAACAATCATTTTTATCACCAGTTACCAATCATCACCTGACGAAGTCTAATTCATAGTACTGAAACATGAAATCTTTTGTGTAACGATGGAAAATATTTTTTATAATTTTTTTTAAATTTCCATAACAATCATTTTTATCACCAGTTACCAACCATCATCTGACGAAGTCTAATTCATAGTACTGAAACATGAAATCTTTTGTGTAACGATGGAAAATATTTTTTATTATTTTTTTTTTGAATTTCCAAAAGAATCATTTTTATGACCAGTTACCAACCATCGCCTGACGAAGTCTAATTCATAGTACTGAAACATGAAATCTTTTGTGTGACGATGGAAAATATTTTTTATAATTTTTTTAAAAATTTCCATAACAATCATTTTTATGACCAGTTACCAACCATCACCTGACGAAGTACAATTCATAGTACTGAAACATGAAATCTTTTGTATAACGATGGAAAACATTTTTTTTCCATAACAATCATTTTTATCACCAGTTACCAACCATCACCTGACGAAGTCTAATTCATAGTACTGAAACATGAAATCTTTTGTGTAACGATGGAAAATATTTTTTATTATTTTTTTTTAAAATTTCCAAAACAATCATTTTTATGACCAGTTACCAACCATCACCTGACGAAGTCTAATTCATAGTACTGAAACATGAAATCTTTTGTGTGACGATGGAAAATATTTTTTATTAAATTTAAAAAAAAAATTTCCATAACAATCATTTTTATCATCAGTTACCAACCATTGTCTGACGAAGTCTAATTCATAGTACTGAAACATGAAATCTTTTGTGTAACTATGGAAAATATTACTTATTATAATCATTTATAATAAAAATATGTCAATGATATGTAGGTTATGTAAACATTTACTGTAGAAATTAATTGCAAAAAGGACTGTCAGTGGTCAGGATTTAATCCAGTCATTACTGATAAAATTGGGCTATTATATGCATAATGTATATACTATTAGCATTGTGTTGTAAACGCCCGTGGTCAGGATTGAACGCAAGTGCCATTGTTCTACAAGTACCAATCCTGTTTCTCGGTCGTCTAAACAAGCCATTATGGATTATGGATTACATTGATAAAGTATATCAGTGCATATTTAGGGATTACCGATTGGCGTGTGTGCGATGAATTAAAGCATGTGGATGGCAACATCGCTTTATGCATACGTCATTCGAAAATGGTCACCCATTCGAAATCGACCATATGTTGCTTTACTTGGCAGGGGGTGGGGGTGCAGCCAAGTGAATGGCAGACGAAGTTAAAAGCGGCGATACAGCCATAGAATTTTGGGGAATCACAATTCGGAACTGACAGTCACATGACACGGTGTCCCATTAAATTTAAAATCATCAGAAAATAGAAAAGGAAAAAAAATCACAGATATTTACAATGCGAGATTTCTAGAACAAAGGCGATTAAATTAATTCCAATATATATATCGCTCTCTCTCTCAATCTGTATCATTATCTATCTATCTATCTATCTATCTATCTATCTATCTATCTATCTATCTATCTATCTATCTATCTCAGTCTAATTTAGTCTAATTTATTTACGAATGTCTGTCTGTCTGTCTGTCTGTCTGTCTGTCTATCTATCTATCTATCTATCTATCTATCTATCTATCTATCTATCTATCTCAGTCTATTCATTTCTTTACGAATGTATGTATGTATGTATGTATGTATCTATCTATCTATCTATCTATCTATCTATCTATCTATCTATCTATCTATCTCAGTCTATTCATTTCTTTACGAATGTATGTATGTATGTATGTATGTATGTATGTATCTATCTATCTATCTATCTATTTCAGTCTATTCATTTCTTTACGAATGTATGTATGAATCTATCTATCTATCTATCTATCTATCTATCTATCTATCTATCTATTTCAGTCTAATCATTTATTTACGAATCTATCTATCTATCTATCTATCTATCTATCTATCTATTTATCTATCTATCTATCTATCTATTCATTTCTTTAAAAATGTATGTATGTATGTATGCATCTATCTATCTGTATGGAGGAAGAGTGCTCACTATCGGAGGCAAATCGTTCATAGGTGCAGGCAGTATGAACGTTGGTATCAGCATCACATGGTGATTGCTGGTGACCGTCAGTTCGACACATTCTGAATGATTATTAGACAATGTCTGTAGATCACATGGCGACGTGAAACTGGCGCTCACCATGCTCTGTTGATTGCTATGACTACACGCTCACCTTACCTCTCCCTCTCTGACTCTCTCTCCCCCTCTTCCTCTCTCCCCCTCTCTTTAAGAAATTGATTTCTTATAGCTCAAAACGTTCTATTTATTTAGTGTGTTTTAGTAGACAATTGCTGTTTCTTAAGCAGGGTAAATTTACGTTTAACGAGCTGTGCGTTCGATAGTATCAAGAAAGAAAATGGTGCCGTAAAGGTGACGCACGTTCGAGCCCTGCCGGAAGTCTTCAGAATAAACTAGGATGCACCGACCGAAGGCGCACATTTTACACTGTCTAAAATAGGAGGTGGGGTCTATTAAAAAAACGTGTACCCACTAAATATAGTAATGATATACAGGCAAAACACACACACACACACACACACACACACACACACACACACACACACAGAGAAATATATATATATATATTCTTCCACAATATAGATGCTCAAAAGTTCTTGCTCCAACGAGGCGGGGTTATAAATTCTGACAATTATTTGTTTATTAAGAATTGTGGAATAATATATATATATATATATATATATATATGAGAGAGAGAGAGAGAGAGAGAGAGAGAGAGGGGAGAGTGGGAAGAAAGAGAGAGAAATGTAGTTAGCCACTTGATTAATACTTCAATATGAGAAAGGCTGTTCTTGTGACATTGTCGCTAATTCGTATTTAGTACCCATATATTTCAAAATAGTAGGATTTATACTCAAACATGCACATAAACACACTCACCATACGCACATGTATACGCACATTCATAATGCTACACATTTGTTAAATAACGTGCATATATATATATATATATATATATATATATATGATAAAAGTTAGTTTTGTTTTAAGGTATGCTATATTCATGAATTAAATGGCTCAATATCAGATAGACCGTGTCTATATATAAAAATGGACACTGAGGTCAACACCCATCGCTGACAGTCTGTTTCATGCACAAAACAATCTTCAGGACATGACATTCTGTAGACCGCAATTTTTACTTTTATATCTCCACACACCACAACATTTTCATATACTGTCTCTTGTAAAAAAAAATATTTTTTCATTTTTCTCCCGGTTCCTGAAGAAGGCTTAATAAAATTGAAACATGTTAGATTGAGATATGTTTCCTATACTGTTCTTTTAGTTTATTCTATCGTATTGTTGGATTCCGATTCATATATTCAACTCATACATATTAATGTTTGTACTTTTTTCTTAATTCTGTCGTCGGAGTCAGATCCATCAACTCTCTTTTTCGATTTCTCTCTCTCTCTCTCTCTCTCTCTCTCTCTCTATATATATATATATATATATATAAACATGTTTGTCGCTTTATCTGAGCAGGTTCATGCCGGGACCTAATGGCTAGCAATCCCTGACGAGTGAGATCGGTGTCTTCCCGAAACTTCGAAGTCGGCATGAGCCTGCTCAGTTAAAATGACAAACTTTTGTCAATGCTCTATCTCCCCCAACATTGAGCACTTCACGATGAAAAACATGCTTGCCAAAATATGTTTAATCAAGTAAAACCACTGAAAAAAAAAAAAAAAATTTGGCACTAAACGATATCACAATTAAACTCTCTCTCCCTTTATATATATATATATATATATATATATATATTGATTGATTGATTGATTGATTGATTGATTAATTACTTAGTTTCTGGTCATAATAAGATTATTGCAAATCATAATAAGATTATTGCAAATTGCCTGAAGACACCACTCATGGTAGAAACCCAGGTCGCGTAATAACTCGTTTACGAATTATATATATATATATATATATATATATATATATATATATATTCTTCTAAACATATACTGTTAAATATAAGAGACAATGAATGTCTATTATGTTTAATCATGAGCCGTTCTAAACGTCGTATTTTGGCTTTAATTTCAGTTGAAAATAAAGACAAAAATTCTCCAACAATTCAATATATATATATATATATATATATATATATTGAATTGAATGGATCGGAATCCGTCAAAATGATAAAATGATGAAGAAAAAACAGGAAGCATATCTCAATCTAACATCTAACATGTTTCACGTTTTTTTTTTTAAAGCTTCCTCATTATTTTCTCGGCCCCTGAAGAAGTTTTAATAAAATTGAAACATGTTAGATTGAGATACATTTTCTACTTTCTTTGACTTCATTCTATCTCATTGTTGGATTCCGATTCATATATTCAACTTATACGTATGTATGTATGTGTGTGTGTGTGTGTGTGTGTGTGTGTGTGTGTGTGTATAATATATATAATTTTACTTACGTCTCGTCTTAGCTTGTTTTATTTTCACTGAGCAATCGTTCTTGCATTTTTATATTCTTTCTGCAAGCATGTCCATTTCCCGTGTTGAAATGCATAAATACATAATCGTTCTTTTCAAACATTTTTTAAGATATTTTTTTCCTTCTTTTTATTGTGTGAATGAATTTTTTAGTTGTTGGTTCTTTTTGTTGTTGTTGTTGTTCATTTGGTGGTGAATGAAAATTATTTTCATTCACAGAATAATCTGGTCGAATGAAGAAGAAAAGAACAGGTCGAATCGGGGAAATTTCTTTCACTCGGCTTGCGATCAGCTGATGCTATTCAACCGGCGCCATGTGCTCGTGTGTGCGTCGCGCGCGCACGAGCGAGCGAGTTAGACAGAAATAGATAGCTAGCTAGCTAGATAGATAGATAGATAGAGAGAGAGAGAGAGAGAGAGAGAGAGAGAGAGAGAGAGTATGGTGCCCGTGCAACTATGTCAGTTTTTCGGACTGTGTATAGATGTCTCCGCGTTTCTATTTATAAGTTTGTGTGTAAGTGTGTGTGAATCTGTGTGCGTGTGTCTATTTGTATCCGTATCTACACGTATAATGTGTGTGTGCTGATGCATGCCGATGTGACTGCGTCTGTGTGCGTTCAATGAAAACAACAAAAATGCTACTCTTTTCAATTCATTATTTAGGTTTGCTTCTCAGTACTTTATTTAGCCGCTATACATTCTTGCACTATTAATAATTATTTATTTCTACTTTCTTGTACCAAAAAAATAAATAAATAAATAACAATAATGAGTGCTGGAATAATTTCCCAGCTTTTTATGTAAATGAACTAAGACGAGATAGTTTTATCATATAACGGTGCCATTTATTGCTCGAATGTATTGTATCGATACGATGTGAGGTTTTTAGGTCAAACCCACATATGCGAGGAAATGGGTCGATGCGCGGCGGCGGGGTGGGGTCGGGTTTGCAAATATTTCATTAGAAGTGCATTTGTAGGTGCCTTACCGTTTAATAAGTCCGTGAGCAGTACATGCTTATAAGCGAACCTTCCGCATCAAGGTTTGGCATCGCTGAAATATTTG
>JBBBDQ010001254.1:6280000-6295000 GCA_037127315.1 Ascarosepion bandense
ACACACAGAGATATTAAATGTTAACCCGATAATTTAACTATATATATATATATGTATTGAATTTAACCGACTCATTTATATATATATATATATATATATATATATATATATATATATATATATATATAGTTAAATAAAAACTCTTCTTCTCCTCCAAATGTTTCTTAATATATATATGCAGGTTCCATTGAAAATGACAGACAAGTTAGTATAATTACGTTTTTTATATAGTTTTGTGGTTTTTATGATTTGCTGAAAATTAAAAAATGATATAAGCACATGAAAAATTATATGAACTTTATATAAAATCTTTAAGTACCTTAATATATATATATATATATATATATATATATATATATATAGAGAGAGAGAGAGAGAGAGAGAGAAAGAGAGATAGATAGATAGATAGATAGATAGATAGGTAGATAGATAGATAGATATATTAAATTAATATATATATATACATATAGATAGATATAGATATATATACTAAATTAATTTATATATTAAATTAATATATATATATATATTAAATTGTGTATTTGGGCAGTAAACTCTTTTTATGCAGGTTTTATTAAAAATTAAAGACATAGTATATAATAATATTAATATATATATACATATATATATATATATATAATTATTATTATTATTATTATTGTTGTTGTTGTTGTTGTTGTTATTATAAAAGATATATTCAAATGCAGGTCATAATGTAGGCGATATCGGACGCGACTTGGAGACAAAAAAATGAGGTTGCCTTTGAAATGCTAAAACTCCTCCTCCTCCTCACTCCACGATTACATTTTTAGTTTTTGCTAGCTACTATCGACGACCTGTGCTTCAAGAAAATTCGCCGTTCTATCCATTTCTCATCGTGTGCCGATAAATTATCGATAATTGATACAGAGTACATTTGCACTTTGAGCTAAGCACATGTGCGGTTCAATTTCAAAGTTATTTGTACGTAGCGCTCATGCGCTGTCACGCACGCACGCACGCACGCACGTGAAAACAGATAATTATGGATGTTTGTATATATATATATATATATGTGCGTGTATATTGTATATATTGTATGTGTGTGTATATATATATATATATATATATATATATATATATATATATATATATATTTCAAGGTGTTGTTAGCGTTCTAAAATTTTGATCTACATCTGAATGCAACTCCCGTCGAGCTAGACCGTAAAATGCAGACACTAAGTCGAATCTACCAAACAAACAAATACTTACACAACGTCCACCCTCGTCACTTATATATATATATATATATATATATATATATATATATATATATATATATTAAATCAAGACTGACCACGACGGCCAGTTGTATGCTCTTTCACGTAATGTTCAGACAGTCGGTGACTGTAATGTGGGAAAGTAGGAACCCTTATACTTCCAGGTAAGTCTAAGGTGGAAAGAGTCTAGTAGGTGAATGAGAATAGGCAGCTCCCAAAAGAGAGGGTGATTTTTTTAGCGTCGCTTAGATGTGGCACAAGGCCAAATGTATGGGGGTACCAAGTGAGGATCAAACTCACTACTCGGTTGTAACTGGTTCTAGCTTAATAGACATTCATTGTCTCTCATGTTTAACAGTATATCTTTAGAAAATTATCTGCTGCCTCGATACACTATATATATATATATATATATATATATATATATATATATATTCTAAACATGTACTGTTAAATTTAAGAGTCAACGAATGTCTATTATGTTTAATCATGAGCCGTTCTAAACATCGTATTTTAGCTTTAATTTCAGGTGAAAATAAAGACAAAAATTCTCCAACAATTGGATAGTTTTTTATTAAGTTGGTTCTAAGCTTTCGGCTCACATTAGCCATCTTCAAGGCGGATACAGGGGCTTTAACATAAAAAAACCCCTGCTTTTACTTTTGGTAAATGTTATCGTTACTTAGCAAAGTTTTATGTCAACACAAGATAAAATCGTCTTTGATGGTGGACGCTTTTATGCTATCCATATAAACCACCTTGACCAATGCTAGGTGGAATTGACTCACAAGGATGTTTGTCCGATCACTATAAACTTTAAACCGTTCGGCTAGAGTTAACACTTACGTACCCCTCCTATGCATATAAAAATACTCGAACCACTGCTAAGTCTTGAGTTAACCGTTATTTTTCCCGGCTGTTCATATAAACTACCTTGAACCGCTGCTCTGTAGAATTAACTCCTAATGATGTTTCCCAGATTAATACAATCTTAACTTGTTGAAGTATTGAGTTAACCGTTATCTTTCACGGCTATTAATATAAACAACCCTGAACCACTGCTGTGTGTCATCTTTCCCGGCTGTTCATATAAAACACCTCGAACCACTGCGCTGTAGAATCAACTTTCAATGATGTTTTCCAGATTACTACAATCTTAACTTGTTAAAGTCTTGAGCTAACCGTTATCTTTCTCAGCTATTCATACAAACAACCTTGAACCACTGATCTGTGGAATCAACTCCCAACGATATTTCCCAGATTACTACAATCTTGTTGAAGTCTTGAGTTATCTATTATCTTTCTCGGCTATTCATATAAACTACCTTGAACCACTGCTCTGTAGAATCAACTCCCAAAGATGTTTCTCAGATTATCACAATCTTGTTGATGTCTTGAGTTAACCATTATCTTTCTTGGCTATTCATATAAACAACCTTGAACCACTTCTGTGTGGAATCAACTCCCAATGGTGTTTCCCAGATTACTACAATCTTAACTTGTTGATGTCTTGAGTTAACCATTATCCTGGCTATTCATATAAACTCACATGAAGCGCTGCTGTGTGGAATCAACTCCCAATGATGTTTCCCAGATTAGTACTTTTGTGAGATTGATACTTATCTTCATCATGGACTTTCCAGTACTATATTACTATGTGAATGGTAGTATTATGGGAGTGGCACCAGTAGTGCGCAGCCGCGTGCGACTACCACGGGGTAGTAAGCTCCGCATACTCTTACACAATTCTTTGTAACCTTTCTGTTTAATATATTTTTCTTTATCTGTAACCCGTGTTCCGTGTTTTCCTTCCGTGGTCCCCACTTTGGGTCACATCAGTGGCGACAGAGGATTCGAGACAAGCACCCACGCCGAAACCCCAAAGCACTAGTCCCACATGGGTAGCGACATAGGATTTGTTTAACCCATCTGGTTCCAACATCAATGTTGAACTAGAATTTAAGCTGGCATTACTACATCAGCGAACGAAACGAAATACACAGCTACTTTCTACAAATAATATTCAAGTTTACTCAAGTATTTGTAAACAATAAACGAGCAACCAAGTATCGAGAACGACTGCTTACAAAAATCCCAGCTTGTGCACAAAACAAACTGATAAACTTAAGAGCACGAAGTATTACGTTTGACTCAAGTTCGACAAACTATTTACCAAGTTGCGAATTCAGCTAAGTGTTTAAAATCTTATGGAATTGAAATGAATTCCTACAAATCTCGTGCATAAAATTACCCTCCCCTGAAATTCACCTAGGTGAGTTTTCCTAAAACAAAAATAAAAAGCAAGTTCTCCCAAAAGAAGGAAAAAATCCAGTGCATTTATTTATCTTTTTTTTTTTTACTGTCTAAGTGATATTCTTCTACCCACACTTCTAAAAAAAAAAGGAAAAAAATGTTTTTCTTTTTCAACAATTACAAGTTCCTCGGCGAAGGAAAGAAAAGAGAAAAAAAACCTGCTTGATCGCAAATAATTATGCAAATGAACTGTTGAGCGCCTACCAAGAAATTATTTTTTTCCCTTTTCTTGCTGAATTTTTTTTTTTTTCGCTAGAGGAAACAAAATAATAAGTGTGGAGAAAATTTAAATGGTCACATTGAAATTAACGGAACAACGGTATCTCGAAAGATCTAAACCAGTAAGTCAGTCAGTGAAAGTGCCATACGTGATACACGCTTGGGCGATCATGTCTCGAAAGAGACATGAGTGACTGGGCAGAAGATTATCCCGCAGTAGGTTGCCATTGCTTTCTGCGGTAGACTGGTTGCCGACCAAAGCTACAGAACCCAATCTGTCCTGTTATTTAACCCATAACTGGAAGGAATAGACGGATTAATACCTTTCCCAATGGTATTTGCGCGTAAGTGAATACAATGGATTCAACTGGAATTCGAACTCGGCTCTCCGGCTTCTCGTTCCGAGCCGATATCCACTGTACCACAACGCACATAAGTAGTTCTTCTTAATTTTATTAATTGTCTGTCCATTTTTTTTTCTTTTTTGCAAAAGAGAAAAAAAATCTGTCTAGATTTTCTTGTGCACCCTCCCCTTGGTACACGGGTTTTCAAAGCAACAGAAATTGCTGTCATTTTTTTTTCTGTGATCTTTCATCGTTTTATTCGATATATTATAAAATCGCTGTCATTTTTTTTTTTATCTAAATATGGAAGAATTCCAAAAAATAATTGTTCAAATGATAAAGGTCCAGATGAACCACCAACAAAAATAAGATGAAAGACCGCAGACATTGGAAGAGAGATTCCTCAAATTACAGTCGGGCCAACAAACAGAACAGAAACTTCAACAACAAAAAAGCGAAAAAAGACAGCAACTCTACCAACAAAAATCAGACGAAAGACAGCAACAATTGTTTATAGAGTTACAGAAACTACAAATAGAATTCCAAGAATTTACACTTCAGAAAACAGAATTACAGCAAAAACAACTTGAAGAATTACTTGTACATTCATTTAACGGTTCTAAAAACTCTGAAAAAGATACGACATTTTCCCAGAGTACAATCTACAACTCGATTAAAACATTCGAATACGTACCAGAGAAAGACAAAACAGTTGAGGCTTTTTACAGGCGCTATGAAGATATTTTCAACGTAGACTGTGAACAATGGTCTAGTGAGAAAAAGTTACGTCTGTTATTAAGAAAACTGGGAACTATGGAACACAGTATGTTCGTAGACTACATATTACCAAAGAAAACTACGGACCTGAATTTTTCAGAGACTATTAAGCTCCTTTCGGTACTATTCGGGCCTAACATAACCTTGTTCCACAAACGTTGGAAATGCCTGAACACAGTCAAGGACAACTAGCAAGATTTTCTAAGGTTTGCAGCGTCGGTAAACAAGCTCTGTAATGATTTCAAATTAGCCGAGCTGATTGCTGACGATTTCAAGAGCTTAATATTCGCACAAGGTCTAGTATCAGTAGAAGACGCCGAGGTCAGACGTCGGGTACTTACCAAACTCGAAAACGATCAGAGATTGTCTCTCCAAAAATTGGCAGAGGATTGTCAAAGAGTAGTTTCTGTCAAGTGTGACTCAAAAACGATCGAGGGATCAGGTGTGGCTCAAATTAGAAAAATCAGAAGCAACCCAACCTCTTATTCACCGCAAAATGACAAAAGGCAAATCTCATGTTCTAAATCCCGCAATAAACAAACACGAATAGGCTAAAAGAAACCTCCCGGACCATGTTACTATTGTGGAAAATGGCATTGGATGAAATTCTGTCCATCCAAGAAGAAAACATATTGCAAAAAAAATGGTCATAACTTAACTCAGTGCTGCTACGCCAACAAAACGAGGAAACACAAAAGTAAAATTAGGCAAGCCCAATCAGACAACATAGTCGATAGGAATTTAAGAAAATATGTGACTGTCGATATTTTCAATAAGTCTATAAAATTACAGCTTAATTCGGGTTCTGACCTATCAATCATAAACTGGTGTGCTTGGCGAAAGTTAAACAAACCGACCCTGTTAAAGACGAATAAAGCAGCAAAATCCGTAACTGGCGAGAATATTAACATCTTAGGCGAGGTGATCCTTACAGTAACACTAAATGGAGTTACCAAAAAGCTGAAAGCCTACGTAGTAAAAAATTTGGATAACCTGTTCGGAACGGATTGGATAGAAAAATTCAATCTATGGGATTGCCCAACGAGCACTTTTTGCCGAAAAATAGAAAGTAAAACGTCCAATTCGGAGAATTTCAAAAAAGAACTCGAACAACAATTTCCCCAAGTTTTTTTTCTGGCGGCCTTGGGAAATGTCCTAAATTAAAAGCTAAGTTCAAGGTGAAAGACGGTGCAAGACCAGTTTTCAAAAACAAACGAAATGTCCCTTTCGCTGCTCTAGAGCAGATAAACAAAGAATTAGATAGACACGAACAAGCGGGTGTAACACCCCAACTGACCGTCCGAACAATTTTCTCCGACGGCCGTTCTCCACGCTGTGATGTTGCCGGAAGTTTGTTGAAAATGTCGGAGCCTCAAGCTGGGGGTACAATATTGAACTATAAGGAACGAACTTCCACAACTTGGATGAGTTGAAAGGATGCTTTATTTCGTTTAGAGTTAGCCTTTTCGGTTGGGGCAGGCGAATGTGACACACAGCTCTAACTCTAATTAATGGAGATCAACAAATCCGAACTGACCGAAACAATTCTTACTTCAAACTCGCGCCTGGCTGAACTCAACTGACTGACTCACTTAACTGACTCTATTTATTTAAAATGAATCCGGAAATCCGGAAATCCTTTAGACCACCGGTGACAAACATTGGCGACTGTAAGTCTGAAATTTCAGGTATCTTTTTTTTTTATCTTAATAAAGCTTCCGCCGGAAAATTCTTAATGTGTGGTCAAGATACAGTAAAACACAGCCTTTGACCTGGTCATTCGAGAAACGCACCTCCTGAACTTTTATCTCCTGAACTTATCTCTTTATCACATTAAATCACTGAGTCAAATATTTACCGGAAGAGTGGTAGGATTTAAAACAGTAATCGGGTACTCTTGTCTCTTCCACAATTTTCCTCATAAAAGAAAAAGCGTTTATTTACTTATTTTTTCCTCTTCTTTTTCACTTTTGTTAAATATGTTTTTAAACTATTTTCTATTCTTAACCATATTCTATTTTAATCTATTATAATAAAATGCATATATGCCTAGTTATCGTGTCACACGGGTATTTTATCAAAAATAGATTTTAACGAATGGGCAGCACCTACGGTCTATGTAAAAAAAGAAGTCCAACCAAATACGAATATGCGCAGATTTGTCCACAGGGCTAAACGATGCCTTGCAGGATAACCATTATCCTCTCCCAAGCCCTGAAGAAATCTTCAACAAATTTGAACAGCCCATTTGGATGATATACTGTTGACCAGTAAAACGACGGCAGAGCACCGGAACCATATAATAAACGTATTCGAGAAGTTACAAGAATACGGGCTTAAGGTTAAGGAAGCAAAGTGTGACTTTTTTTTACCAGAGATCAAATACCTAGGTCACATTATATATAGAGACGGTCGTCGGCCAGATCCAGAAAGAGGTAATGCGATCAGAAACATGCCGGTCCAAGTTAACGTTCAATCGTTACAAAGCTTCCTCGGCCTAGTTAAATTCTACTAAGGTTTCATTAACATGCAGAATTTGAGAGGACCTCTCATCGAACTCTTAAAAAAGGATAAAGCATGGTTATGGACCCCTGAATGCCAAGACGCATTCGAGAAGATCAAGAAAACACTTCGGATCTCTCCATCAACCCCCTACGACCCTAATCTCGACATCATAGTCGCAAGTGATGCAAGCCCATACGGCATCGGTGCTTGCATTCTCCATAAACTGCCAGATGGTTCGTGAAAAGCCATACCATACGTATCTAGATCTTTACTACCACCAGAGAAAAAACGTTCGCAAGAAAAATCAAGTCCGTCTTTGATGAACTCATTCCACGGCAAGCAAAGTTCAAGAAAACCGTCTCGCTCCCGAAGAAATACTTTTATCCTGGCGACAAAGTCCTTTTTAAGGCTTACAAAAACAACATTGCATTGTGGGAAGTAGGCAACATCAAACAGAGAATTGGCGAACTGGTCTATATTGTCCAGAGAATTGGTCTATATTGTCCAAAGACCGAAAAAAAACACCCACAAAACGCCAAATGAACCAGCTCAGGAAATGCCGTTTGAATGAATCTGAGAAATCACCGCAAAATATCTGCGAAGAGCCAATCGACATAATATTCTAACATTTCGATCTCGACACGCCCCAAGTCTCTCCGAAAATACAACGCTTGGGGAGAAAGAGAAAATTTACTCAACCACTCGACGTGAACCCCAAGAGGAAGAAGTATTAACAGTTTTACTTTCTTTTATCCTGGCGACAAAGTCCTTTTTAAGGCTTACAAAAACAACATTACATTCTGGGAAGTAGGCAACATGAAACAGAGAATTGGCGAACTGGTCTATATTGTCCAAAGACCGAAACAAACACCCACAAAACGCCAAATGAACCAGCTCATGAAATGCCGTTTGAATGAATCTGAGAAATCACCGCAAAATATCTGCGAAGAGCCGATCGACGTAATATTCGAACATTTCGATCTTGACACGCCCCAGGTCTCTCCGGAAATATGACGATCGGGGAGAAAGAGAAAATTTACTCAACCACTCGATGTGAATCCCTAGAAGAAGTATTAACAATTTTACTTTTTTTTCCTTTCAAAAAAAAGAAAAAAAAAAGAGGAAAACTCGTGGAAGTGGGGTGTTGTGAGACAGATACTTACCTACATCATGGACTCTTCCAGTACTATATTACTATGTGAATGGTAGTATTATGGGAGTAGAGCCAGCACTTTGCTGCTGCTGCTATGACATGTCAGCTCTCTGCCTTTGGTTAGAGGGCGCTCTCTGCTTCCGAGCAGAGAGCAATAACCCAGTCGTGGTTCCGCTGAAGGGTAGAAGCACGACTGGGCAAAAATAGACAGACATTTTTTGGCCGGGCCATATAGCCGGAAAATCCCAGTCATAACTGACCATGTGTCAAATGTTGCCCTTACTGGGATGGACAGCTAAATAATGTAGCACCAGCAATTTGCTGTTGCTGCTGCTATGACAATGTCAGCACTCTGCCTTCGGGTAGAGGGCGTTCTCTACTTCCGAGCAGAGAGCACTAACCAGTTGTGGTTCCGTCGAAGGGTAGAAGCACGAGTGGGCAAAAATAGACAGCCATTTTTTGGCCGGGCCATATAGCCCGAAAATCCCAGTCATAACTGACCATGTGTCACATGTTGCCCTTACTGGGAGGGACAGCTAAATAATGTAGCGCCAGCAATTTGCTGTTGCTGCTGCTATGACGCTGTCAGCTCTCTACCTTCGGGTGGAGGGCGCTCTCTGCTTCCGAGCAGAGACCAATAACCCAGTCGTGGTTCCGCCGAAGGGTAGAATCACGACTCGGTATTAATAGACATACATGTTTTAGCCGGGCTATATGGCCGGGAAGACCCACTATAAAATGACTTTATGTCACATCTAACCTTGCGTGGGATGGTTGGTAAATACCGTAGCACCAGTAGTGCAACCTCTTTCACTGTCAGCTCTTTGTCTTCGGGCAGAGAGCACTAACCCAGTAGTGGCTTCGCCGAAGGTTAGAGTCACGACTGGGGAAAGATACATATTTTTGGCTGGGCTATATGGCCCGGAAGACCATCATAAAAATGATTTTGTGTCACATTTTGCCTTAAGTGGTAAGGCCGACTAAATATTTTAGCACCAGTAGTGCTACTATTGACACTGTCAGCTCTCTGCCTTCGGCGGAGAGCGCTCTCTGCCTTCGGACAGAGAGTACTAACCCAGTAGTGGTTCCGCTGAAGGGTAGAATCACGACTGGGGAATAACATACAGATATTTTTGGCCGGACTATATGGTCCGGAAAACCCACATAAAAATGACCTTGTGTCACATTTCACCTTAAGTTGGAAGGCCGGCTAAATATTGTAGCACCAGTAGTGCGCAGTCGCGTACGACTACCAATATCGTACACCACTGGATAGTAAGCTCCGCTTACTCTTACACTATTCTTTGTAACTTTTCTGTTTAATATATCTTTCTTTAAATGTAACCCGTGTTCTGTGTTTTCCTTCCGTGGCCCCCACTTTGGGTCCACATCAACTACAATCTTAACTTGTTGAAGGCTTGAGTTAACTATTATCTTTTCCGGCTATTCATATAAAGTACCTTGAACCACTGCTCTGTAGAATCAATTCCCAAAAAATGTTTCCCAGGTTACTACAATCTTAACTTGTGGAAGTCTTGAGTTAACCGTTATTTTTCCCGGCTATTCATATAAACAACCTTGAATCACTTCTGTGTGGAATCAACTCCGAATGATGTTTTCCAGGTTAATTTAATCTTGTTGAAGTCTTGAGTCAGCCGTTATCTTTCCCGGCTATTCATATGAACTACCTTGAACCACTGCTATCTGGAATTGACTTCCAAAGATGTTTCGCAGATCATTCAATTCTTAGACTGTTCAGGTGTAGAGTTAATATTTACCTTCCTCTCCTATTCATATAAACTTCTCTGAACAAGGATGGTTCCCCGACCACTACAATCTCAACCTGTTCAAATTTTAAATTTAATTCTTATCTTGCCCTTCTATTCATCTATATTTCCTCGATCCACTGCTCTGTGGAATCGACTCCCAAGAATGTTTCCCCGATCATTAATATCTTAACCCGTTGAAGTCTTGAGTTAACCGTTATCTTCCCCGTCTCTTGATATAAAATACCTCGAACCACTGCTCTTTAAAATTGACTCCCAAGAATATTTCCTCTATTACTACAATCGTAACATCTTCAAATCTAGAAACAAAGACATAAGAGACGATATTCAGAACTTTCAAGGTTGCAGTTCTTACAATAGTGCAGAACATCTTCAAGTCTAGAGTCAACCGTTATCTTCCCCCTCATATTTATGTTAACTTTGTCCAACCACCGTTCTGTGGAGTCCGCTCCCAAGGATTTTTTCCCGATCACTACAATCTTAAAATGTTCAAGTCTGTGTTAACCTTTATCTTCACTTCCTATCTATATAAACTTCCACGAACGACACTTACCTGGAATCAACTCCCAAAGATGTTACCCTGACCACTACAATGTTAACCTGTACAAGTCTCGAGTTAACCTTTATCTTCACTTCCTATCTATATAAACTTCCACGAACGACACTTACCTGGAATCAACTCCCAAAGATGTTACCCTGACCACTACAATGTTAACCTGTACAAGTCTCGAGTTAACCGTTATCTTCATCTCCTATCCATGTAAACTACCACGATCCACTGCTCTGTGGAATCGACTTCCAAAGATATTTCCCCGATCACTACAATCTTAAAGCCATAAATGACTAAGGAACTTAAAATAGATGAGAGGGTCCCAATTTTACACAAGCAACAGACATTCATCACAATCAAAGACCATAAGTCCAATTTCATGAAAAATCCACAATATAAGTTAATAAACCCATCAAATAATATATCGGTAGTCAGTCAAGTTATGAAACACGTTTGGGCGATCATGTCTCGAAAGAGACATGACTGACTGGGCAGAAGATTATCCCGCAGTAGGTTGCTTTCTGCGGTAGATTGGCTGACAGCCAAGGCTATAGAACCCAATCTGTTTTATTATTTAACCTATAACTGGAAGGAAGAGACGGATTTGCGCGTAAGTGAATGCAATGAATTCAACTGGAATTTGAACTCGGTTCCCCGTTCCGAGCCGATATCCACTGCACCACAACGCACATATCGGTAGAAATAGCAAATTTATCTTTGAAAGAGCTTCCACATTCACTAAGAATACCTTAAGCAGGAACCAATGCATGAACACAGCCGAGGCAGTTGATCGGTTCACAAAAATAAAAAATAAAATGGATTGCAATTTCATCCAGTTTGATATTTGTAATTTCTATCTGTCAATATCTGAAAAACTCCTAAACGCAGCCTTAAATTTGCTAAATAATTACTGCCCCATCAGCGACGAAGACACCAACATCATTAAACAGGCCCCACAAAATCTTATTTTATTTTACGATGAATAGACTAGAAAAAAGATCTGATTAAACAAACCGTACACTAAGGACTCGCATAATCATATATACATTGTGGGGATTTCTGCTGCAAGGTTAATCTAAACTTATTTATTAATAGAACTTTGTCTGCGTGTGTGTGTGTGTATGTGTGTGTGTGTGTGTGTGTGTGTGTGTGTGTGTGTGTGTGTGTGTCCGTTACCTATAGACTCCGAAACAGCTGAACCGATTTTCTTTAAAATTTACACATTTGTACTATAAACGTCTGCGAGTGTTCTTAGCTAGGTTTTGCGTCGAGGTACCTCCGATAAATATCGAAAATCAATAATCGAAAACATCGGGTTATAGAAGGAGTGGTCCGATTTTAATCAAATTTGATACACTCATAGACAAAGACATAAGAAACGATATTCAGAAGTTTCAAGGTTGCAGTTCTTACAATAGTGCAGAAAATCGATAATATATATATATATATATATATATATATATATATATATATATATAAAAGGCAAGACGTTTGTGTGTGTGTGTCTGTTTATCTGCCAGTATGTCTATTTTTTCAGCCCTTTTATTTTAGTTTTTGCTTCGGGTTTGGCTCTAAGTAGGCATAATTGTAGTTCTTAGTCTCAGCCATCATACCATTTTCTCAGAGGATTTATTTAGCCTTCAAAATTCAGTTTACGACGAAATAAACTTATTTGATATCGATAACAGAAAATGAAAATTTGACTTACATGCATTCATTTTTCTTTCAGTCTACGCTTTCGCTTTAACTGGAAACAACTATTGCTTTTTAGTCTTTCGTACCAACGTCCAAAGAGTGTGAGCTCCAGGACCATGGATTAGTTTTAAAGCTTTCATTACACCCGAGCAACGCCGGGCTATACTGCTAGTTTAGATTAATTTCTCTGTTTTATTTTTACATGGGACAAAGCCACTTCCCAAAGGAACTTCCTAACTAAATCCTTACAGTCCACCATTATTTTTATAAGCGTTGAAAATCATTCATTAAACAAGCAAATGGAAAGTCTAATGAAATTGACAAATCATCAATTTGCAACGATAAAGTGTATTTAACAAATATTAACAAGAAATACATAAATTACATAGATGTTGAAATTGTTTATTTGAAAGTGTCTTCCATGGACTGTATGAACATTTGTGTTAGAGCTTTTGACGTAAGTTGAAATGTTCATTGTTGCTGTAAGAGTTATTAGTGCGATAAGAAATTTGTGTAAGGAATATTATTAATAAAAATAATTGTTCAGATCTGAGAGTTCATAAATAACGTTCATTTTTGTAGTTGTACAGAAGAATGAATTTGTATGAGAGCGTGAGTTGGACTTAAAGCTCGTATATTTCTACATGATGTGTGCGTAAGAAATTCTGATTCCAACTGGCGAATAATACGCGGCAAATCGTATATATAGGTGTTCAAATATACTTACGATTTGGCGGTAAAAATGTAGTTCACTTACCTTGATTCTGATTGGCTAGCGCAAACCAATCAGCAAACAACTTACATTTATTCAAGTATAAAATGGTTACATACAAAATGTAATGCATACAATTGCGTGATTGCGTAAGTGTGTTCCCACAAGTGTGTGAGTGTGATTCTACAGGTGTGTGCATGTGTGACAACATCAAATCGCACCCAAAGAATCAACAACAAGCTACACAAATCCATCCAATTTCGTTGAAGTACCAACTCTAGCATTAAATTTGACAATTCTAAAATTAAATGCATTAATGATTTAGAAAAAAGTAAACCCAATATTAGTTTAGAATCAGTCAGTCAGTTAAGTGCCATATGTGATACACGCTTGGGCGATCATGTCTCGAAAGAGACATGACTGACTGGGCAGAAGATTATCCCGCAATAAGTTGCCATTGTTTTCTGCGGTAGACTGGTTGCCAGCGAAGACTATAGAAACCCGATCCTCTTATTTAATTCATAACTGGAGGAGGAAGAGATGTATTATACTGTTAAGTAGTAATTAGTGGGGGATCAGTTTATTACTTCACAACAATAGAAAACCGGTCCCCCACTTTATGCCCAGTAGAAGCCTTAATCATATTTTCATCTATTATATTCAGTCAGTCAGTCAAGTGCCATACGTGATACACGCTTGGGGCGATCATGTCTCGAAAGAGACACGACTGACTGGGTAGAAGATTATCCCGCAGTAGGTTGCCATTGCTTTCTGCGGTAGACTGGTTGCCGACCAAGCCTGTAGAACCCAATCTGTCCTGTTATTTAACCCCTAACTGGAAGGAATAGACGGATTAATACCTTTCCCAAGGGTATTTCCGCGCGTAAGTGAATGCAATGAATTCAGCTGGAATTCGAACTCGGCTCCCCGATTTCTCGTTCCGAGCCGATATTCAATGCACCACAACGCACATCCTAGTTTAGAATCAGTGAGTTACGTGCCATACGTGATACACGCTTGGGCGATCATGTCTCGAAAGAGACATGACTGACTGGGCAGAAGATTATTAGTTTAGAATACCCTGTCAAAAACAAGGTAGACAGAAATCACGTAATATCTAACCCATCCTTCCATTGTAATGTCCAAACAAACATTGGTAAATTCTTCCTAAACTTAATTCACAAACATTTCTACCATTCATCCACACTAAAAAAATTTCAACAAAACAATTTTAAAGTCGGTTATTGTTGTAATATAATAATATGATATCAAATAAATGCATGAACAATATCAGTCAACAATGACCCTTCAAATATTTGTTGCTACTGCCGAAAAAAAATAAAACCTGCACATTCAACAGCCAATATATGTCCAAAAATATTGTTTATACAGCACAACGAATTCATTCAGAAGATAATGATGTTAAATTTTATTTTGGAAGCAAGTGGAAGCTGAGATTTAACAATCATATGTTATCTTTAAACAACGGTAAACACAGCAAAAGCACTGCTTTATCCATATGTTATGGGAAATTAAAAAAAAACAAGAGCCCATTTATGACCTAGAATATCTATATATAAATAAAATCAAGATGTTTGTGTGTCTGTTTGTATGTCCTTAATACAAATCCACAACTTTTATTCGATTCTCACCAAACCCCACACAAATATTCTTTAGGCTTCCGGT
>JBBBDQ010001254.1:6300000-6310000 GCA_037127315.1 Ascarosepion bandense
TCTATCTATCTATCTATCTGTCTATCTCAGTCCGTTCATATCTATCTATCTATCTCATTTTGTTGATATCTATCTATCTATCTATCTATCTATCTATCTATCTCATTTTGTTGATATCTATCTATCTATCTATCTATCTATCTATCTATCTATCTATCTATCTATCTATCTATCTCAGTCCGTTCATATCTATCTATCTATCTATCTATCTATCTATCTATCTATCTATCTCATTTTGTTGATATCTATCTATCTATCTATCTATCTATCTATCTATCTATCTATCTATCTATCTCAGTCCGTTCATATCTATCTATCTATCTATCTATCTATCTATCTATCTATCTATCTCAGTCCGTTCATATCTATCTATCTATCTATCTATCTATCTATCTATCTATCTATCTATCTATCTATCCTCAGTCCGTTCATATCTATCTATCTATCTATCTATCTATCTATCTATCTATCTATCTATCTCAGTCCGTTCTATCTATCTATCTATCTATCTATCTATCTATCTATCTATCTATCTATCTATCTATCTATCTCAGTCTTTTAATATCTGTACTGATTGCGTTATTAACAAAGCTTGTTTGGATGTTTCCTTTCTACCAAAACCCACATACACATGCATACACATGCGCACACACACGCACACACACTCATACACTCACACACACTCATACACGCACTCGCTCGCGCGTGTATGATTGAGAGAGACAATTTTGGAGACTTCTACTTTGATAAGATTCGCTGATGAAACAGAGCCATGAGTAAATTAATTTTATTTCTCAATAAACTCTATGTTCGCGAGAAACGTGATTCTCGTTTGTTGTAATTTTACTGGAACGCTGTGTTGATGACTTAAGAAAGTCGAAATTTTGGGTCATATTTCTATTAGATTCCTTCCGAAAAGAACTTCGGACAATTAATTTCTGGCCGAATTTTCTACTTCTCTCTGAAGGATTATTCGTGATTTGCAAAAATCGATGAGTAAAACGAATCAAGACAAAATGTCTGTTGCTTTTATTGATATTTGCCTTAAAGATCATTTGCTGCCTAAATACATAGAATATATATTTGTTGTTCGTAGGCAAACTCGTGTACAAGAAAAAGGTTTTGAAATATGGTGATTAGATGACATATGTCTTTACCTAACGGTAGAGAGTTAATGTTTTTCGGACTGAAAGCACTAACATTTTTTTTAATCATTTCACCCCAAGCAAGATACTCCACTGCCACTATTGCGCAGGGGGTTACATAGGGGGGGGGAAAGCGAGGAAAAAGGATGGTTAGATATAGGAAATGTCAGAAGGAGGGTGATAGATGAGTAAGGATACCGAGGATGAGGGTTGAGTAAATGGGAAAAGTGTTTGAGAGAATGGATGCGAGTTAGTGTGTTAGGAGGTGTCTATTGACCTTACATTTAAACTCCTGGAGATTGTAACTGTCGGGAAAGCAAGCATGTGGAAGGGAATTCAACAGGCGGGAAGTGCGAGAAAAGAAGCTATTGGAGTAGAAATTGCGGTTACATTTTATCGGTTTCACTGTAGAAGGGTGGGACCTAGTTGCTATTCTAGTATCTCGTGCAAATTCATACCTGGGGGGCACCAGTGATCTAAGTTCATCAGAGCAGAAGCCGTGAAAGTATTTATAGTAGAGGCACAGGGAAGACACGTCTCGCCGGTTAGAGAGTGACTGCGGCCGGGCTGCCAAGTCGGTATCGATCACATTACAGATTCTCCGTTGTCTGCTGGAATTTAGCATTACTCGATTAGTTGGTAGTCCGCATTGTGCTACTTACATTTTTGCAATAATTATGATATTGTATATGAACCTTATCTAAGATTGAACGTGCGAACAGCCCTTTCTGACACACTGGTTTTGCTCTCATTTTAGACTGTGGGGGCCTATTCTTAAGAACAAGCGTGTAGTTGAATGGCTTTCTCGCCTAACCACGCCCTTTTTAATCATATCCCCCCAAGGTAACAAACCCACCAAGACGCAAGCGATCACTGAGAGTGAAAGAATAGAAGAAAATCATTAGTAGTGAGAACAATAAAAGCTCAAAATTTAAGAGAACAAGAGACAATTGACATAGCATTTAATTTTTTGAAGCTGTTACAACGGGAACGCAAAAAGCCGGAAGAGAGTTCCATGTGGGGTATTATTATCACTATTTTGTTTAGTTTCTTGTATATAAATTATATTAATCGTAACGTAGTGGTCCAGTGGATATCGGCTCGGAACGAGAAATCGGAGAACCGAGTTCGAATTCCAGTTGAATTCATTGCATTCACTTACGCGCAAATACCCTTGGGAAATGTATTAATCCGTCTCTTCCTTCCAGTTAGGGGTTAAATAACAGTACAGATTGGGTTCTATAGCCTTGGCTGGCAGCCAGTCTACCGCAGAAAGCAATGGCAACCTACTGCGGGATAATCTTCTGCCCAGTCAGTCATGTCTCTTTCGAGACATGATCGCCCAAGCGTGTTTCACGTATGGCCCTTAACTGACTGATTCTTTGGGGTTTAATTTTGAACTATTATTTTTATCCCAACCAGACAAATTATAGTTTGAGTTTGAGTTTTGTTTAACGGCATTTTTGGCATTAAATAACCTCTGTGGGTTATTTAATGCCAAAAAAAGGTAGGTTTTTTAAAATGTTCGGTTATAGTGAGAAGGCCGATTTAGTCAGATTTTGATGAAAATGCTTTCTTTTATTCTTTTTTTTATTTTATTTTAGAAAACTGAAAATGTCTTCTATTTTTTATTCAAAAATGTTTTGCTGAGAATATTTTTTTCTTCAAAAATATGTTGTGGTAACAATTCTTCTTCAAAAATGTATATTTTTCTATAAAAGTCTATTTTTATACTTTCATAGTGTTTTGACCCCAGTTTGGCGGGGGTTAATTATTTGCCCATAGCTGGGACCCTAACAGGCGCTACCACTCTGGGTCAGGATGGACTTGAGAACAACAGCAATTAAGAGGTGGTACCATGCTCCTCACAACCTCCCAATCAGAGGCCTTACTGCCGGATGCAGCTTACCGTCATACCCAGGAACCAGACAAATTATAAATGTGAGAACTAATTAGGATTGCATAGAAACTGTGAGGCATTTGGGTGGCTGTATTGAGAATTCTTCTTCTTCGTGTGCTGTGTCCCTTCAGGACGTAGGCAATCATGGTCCTCCACTTGTCCCTGTCCCTTGTCACTCTTAATATTTTTCCTCTTGGTGTCTCTCCCAAACCCCGCTGCGCTATTCATTGCCTGAAGCCTATAAAATGTGCGCTGCTTTCCCCTGTATCTTTTTTCCACTATCCGTCTTGTGAGTACATAATTTTCCAAGCCCTTCTTTCTCATTGCGTGTCCCAGGAATCACAGCGTCTCTTCATGACGTAAGAGATCACGGCTTTCTATATCTTCCTGTCTCTTGTAGCCCCTAATAAATTGTATCTTTTTATTTCTCTCAAACTCTTTTCTGTCATCCATCTGCTTAAGCCCATCAAGTATCTCACGCGCTGTTTATCTTTCCCTTTATCCATCCTGTGAATATGATTGCGTGTCCCAAGAATATCAACAGTGTCTTCCTGATGTTTATCAGTTTCCTTTTCATTCGCGTCCTCTCCAAAACTTCATTATTGCTCACATGCTCGGTCCATGGCATCCTCAGCATCCTTCTGTAGGACCACATTTCTGCTGCCTTAAGCCTCACCTTCTTTCTTGAATAAATCGTCTAACATTCGCTACTACACAGAGGACGGATATCACATAGCAGTCCGGCACTCTTTTCTTTGTTTCCAATTAATTTTTCCTGTCTCTCATTACTCTGCTTAGCTTTTGAAATATGTCCTTGGCCATGTCTATGCGTCTTCGGCTCTTAGTATCTCACTTTCCATCCTTTGTCAAACGCTTCCCATTCTCGACTCCAGCCACTTTCTCACCGACAGGATGTGGTTTCCCTCTGTTCTATAAATATTTTCATGACTTCTGCCCCGACGAACTTAGGTCACTGTTGCCCCTGCTGCATGAGTTTACTCGTGCAATCAGACTGGCAACTGGGTCCTACCCATTCACAGTTAGATCAATCAAATGCAGCCGACAATTCTATTCCATCAGCTTCTTTTCTCGCACTTCCCGCCTGTGGAACTCCCTTCTATATTTTTGTTTTACTGACGGCTACAACCTCCAGGAATTGAAATGCAATGTCAATATCCATCTCTTAACCACTTGACTCCGGTTCTTTCTACATCACCCTGTATATCTTTTCCTCTCTCTCTCTCTCTCTCTCTCTCTCTCTCTCTCTCTACCTTTGCAACTGTCATCACACCTGTATTCCCATCCTTCTCTTGCTCCTTTCTAACTGGTTCGTCTTTCTCTTTACTCTCCTCCTATGTAATCTTTTAACTCTTATGTTGCCCCCCCCCTGCACATCAGTGGCGTTACCGCCTTGCTTGGGGTGAAATGATTAAAAAAATAAATAAATAAAAGGAAGTGACATGATTGTGTCAATAATCGTGGCTAAGTTTAAGATAATATCTTAACTTTATACCCGACCCCTAGCGTGTATGGACTAACCTAGCCAGGTGATAACAGGCAATCCTAATCTGGCCGGTCCGAGATGAAACAAACGCATTGTGGGCTGATTGGTTGAGGTTCAGGAAGGATTGGTCAGGGTACGTCTGGGGATCGTATTATATACTGAAGACCAGCCTTTTCTCATCCCACTTTTGGCCTTGTGCCACATTTATATATGACTCAAAATAAATACTACTTTCCTCTATAGTATCTAGCTTTTATGAATTTAAGCACAGTATTAAATTAGCGTGGTGCGTTGTGGTTACAATGGATATCTACTCGGAACGACAAATTGGGGTGCCGAGCTCGAATTCCAATTAAATTCCTTGCATTCACTTACGCGCAAACACCCTTGGGAAAGATATTAATCCGTCTCTTCCTTCCAGCTATGGGTTAAATAATAGGATAGATTGGGTTCTATAGCCTTGGCTGGTAACCAGTCTACCGCAGAAAACAATGGCAACGTACTGCGGGATAATCTTCTGCCTAGTCAGTCATGTCTCTTTTGAGACATGATCGTCCAAAGTGTGTATCACGTATGGCACTTGAAAGAAGAATAAAATTAGCGGCAAGGGCTCATCATTTTAAAGTTGAAAGGGTTACACGTAACCGTAAGTTCTATGCTAACAGTTTCTTTTATCGCACTTTGTGGATGTGAAACTATCCTTTGGCTTCTTCTTGTCTTATTAATTCCCGTTATTTTATTGATTTTCTTAATAATTACTTTTTTTATTTCGTATCTTACATCTTCAATTTTTCCTTTTCCTGACAACCATACAATACGTTATCTCACAGTTGATAGTTAGTCCTTTCTTAACACTTTCTTCTATTATCTTATCCTAGAGTTCTTTCAGTTTTGGCTTACGGCCATATCACGTTGAATACACCAGTTCTCGCTCGTTCACCAAAGTTAAGCAACGTGGAGCCTGGTCAGTACTTAGATGGGTGACCGCTTGGGAATACCAGGTGCTGTAAGCGTATAGTGACGGATGTGCGTTGTGATGCAATGGATATCGCCTCGGAAAGAGAAATCGGTGAGCCGAGTTCGAATTCCAGTTGAATACCCTGCATTCACTTAAGCACTGGAACCCTTGGGAAATGTATTAATCCGTCCTTTCCCACCAGTTATGGGTTAAATAACACGGGTAGGACTTGGGGACCCTGCCCTTAAAAACAAATCTCAATGAATCTTGATACTCGAAAAGAAAAATGTATTACTAGACACAAAAATTATATAAAAACAACAATAAATTGTTGAAAGAAAAAGGTATTACCAGCAATAAATGACCCGCCGAGGTTGATATGCCATAAAACAAAAACAACCAAACAACATCTTTCAGTTTTCTTTGTTTACACTTCTCGCTTGTGGAACTCTCTTCCGGCTCTATTGCTTCCTAGTCAAACATGATCTTCAAAAATTTAGTTACAGTGTCAATCGTTATCTTCTGTTGTGTGTTGTTTTTTTTTTTTTTAGTAGACATTGGGTCTTCCAGCTGCATTCATCTTGATTCAGGGCATTTGATATCGGCCTCCGTTTAGGGTTTGAGGCCCTAACCAACAATTTTTGTATTATAATCGTATCGCTCTAAGCCAAACTATTGTGCAGAAGGTTACATAGGAGGAAAAATAAGAGAAGTAATGACAGAATAAAGGGGGTGTCAGGAAGCGGGTAGGAGAGGGATGCGAATACTGCAGAAATGAGATGAGAGCATGGGAGAGAGGATGCAAGTTAGTGAGATTGGAGATGACTATTTACTTTACATCTTGGAGATTATAGCTGTCGGGGAAGCAAGTAAATGGAAGGGAATTTCACAGGCGGGAAGTGCGAGAAAAGAAACTGTTGGAATAGAATTTGCGTTTACAATTTATTGGTTTCAAAGTAAAAGGGTGGGACCTAGTTGCTAATCTTGTGGCTCGAGTAAATTCATATATAGGGGGCACCAGTGAGCTAAGTTCATCAGAGTAGAAGCCGTGAAAGTATTTGTAGAAGAGACACAGGGAAGCCACATTGTGCCGGCGAGAAAATGACTGTATCCGAACTGCCAAGTCGGGATCGAACACATTACAGATTTTCCGTTGTGTTTTGTTCCCTAGGTGGATAGCAGGAGCATCCGACCAGATGTGGCAGCAGTATTCAATGCACGGGCGGATAGTAGATTTGTATATGTACAGGATTGTTTCAGCCGGGAAAAACCTAGAGTTTCTTTTCTTATCAGAACGGCCAAAGTGAGTTTTACGAGCTGCCATACGTTCATAATCGCCATTAGACTTATCCAACTCTTACTGAATTCTCCGTACCGTCTTCAGATTGACATTCAAACACGCTGAAATTGAGCTTCCGGTCCGAATGGAAAGCTGCACAGCATACAGAATGAATTGCGTCATGGTGTTCGTTTTTTTCTCACAGACAGTGCCCAACTGACCCTACTGTACCGTCCAGTCGATAAAATCAAAAAGAAACAACGAGCATATGAAAAATATGAAATGGCGACAATTTACCTATTGCGTTCCTATATATATATATATATATATATATATATATATATATATATAATATAATTATATGGTTAAGTCAATTTTACATTGCGACATGGAAATTTCTATGTTTCGAGATCAATTCTCATCATTATGAGCTTATTTTGCTTGGTATTAGTTTAAAAGTAAAAATATATAAGTAACCATCCTTAAGTAAATGTGTATTGTACCCTACGTAATTTGTTAGTGCCTACATAGGTATATATGCACGCATAGTCACACGTGAAGATATACACACCACACACTCATAGATGCATAAATACATACATACATAGCAAATACCTATTGATATTATTCAAATGCATATTTAAGAGGCTTATACTGAAATATATATATTGGTACGTTTTGCTTTATATATATATATATATATATATATATATATATATATATATATATATATATATATATATATATAATTTGTTAAAACTTAATTTTTAATGGATACTCATTTTTTAGTAGATGCTCTGTTTTTGTTATTAAACAGTATATTATTTACATCTACCAGCCTGAATATTCAAGAAATAGTGTTGGGAAAATATGCGTCCTCTCACAGGATTCGAACATGCGTCTTCTAGGTGAAACCAGCGTTACTTTAATATGCCTTGAGAGCCCGGCCTTGAAGAGCCTCTTGATGTGTGTTCAAAAGCATTATTCAGTTGATAAGGCAGTCTTACGGATAAAAATATGTCCGATTTAATCCATTATATATATTATATATTATAATATTATTATATTATATATTATAATATTATAATATTATATATTATAATATTATAATAATATTATATATATAATATCGGTCATTGTGTCTTGATCAGAATAAAATAAAACTCGATGCATAATAATAGACCTTAAATATATATTAATAAAAAATATACATTTTCCCTGACCAGTTACAGAACTCATGCACAACGCAATTGTGAGCACCTGACAATTGCGTTGTGCATGAAACTCAAAGTTGTGCAACCGGTGAGAAAGAATGTATATCTATTGTTTATATATATATATATATATATATATATATATATATATATATATACAAAGAATCTCAAGCTAGCCAAAACCTACCGCGGTTTCACACTACGGCTCGTCAGGCCGTAGTGTGAAACCGCGGTAGGTTTTGGCTAGCTTGAGATTCTTTGTGTGTCTTTGCTCTACTTTTGCATTTCGTTTGTACTTTGTATCGAGCACTTTTTCTTTCTTTTTTTTTTTTTTGTGGTTGGTTCCGTTTGGGTTTTTTTTTCTTTACTGCGGTGTATCGTATGTCTTGTCCTTATTCCGCGGATTTCTTTTTTTTCTCCCCTCTTATCCAACGCCTTAGTGCACCGGATTGTAACGGAATTAGGTTCTGTTTGTTAATGGTTTTTCTTAAGGTTTATTATCTTAGTATAAATTTAAAACTTAAATACTTGCAGAGTCTACTTAGTTATTATTTTGAATATATATATATATATATATATATATATATATATATATATATATATATTAATAATAAATATACATTTTTCCTCACCGGTTACACAACTTTGAGTTTCATATATATATTCAATTGCGTATCGAAATGTTATACATTATATATATATTGACAATTATTGATTGAATGAAATACATGTCGAAATGCATATCGATATGTAGATAGGTATAGATATGTAGATAGGTATAGATATAGATATATATGTGATGATCTTAATGTATGCAAACGTAAACAAATGTACAACGAGCACACGCATATGTATGTGTTTGTGTTTGTGTGTATACACGCAGTTACACACACACACACACACACATATACATAGACACTATGATCCAATATTATATTGTCAAGTATACTTTATTTGCTATGTACACTAATTAAATGTCTTGTACGCTTCATCTGAAACAACAGACTATTAACGTCTCACGTGTATCAGAAAATTACATATATATATATATATATATATATATATATATATATGTGTGTGTGTGTGTGTGTGTGTGTGTATACGAAAGAACACTCACCTTCATTTTTTCGGGTATGCACCTATGTGTGTGTGAGCAACAGCTGGGTGTACGGCGCATACCATTGTTTTTGCCGAAGGTGGTATTGTGAATGTGCCGAACGATTTTTTCTTTTTGTTTTCCTTTCTTTGTCTTCTGTATTTTCTCCTTCTTTCTTTCCTTTTTTTCACTTCTTCTCCCGACCGCCTGTCGTCATCCAAGCACATGATATCAGCTGGGTCCGCGCCCGCGACCGTCTACTAACGTCGATGCGTGCGATATTGCGTACGGCTGTGTGGCGAGCACAGATTACCCTTCCTATCGACTCTCTTTCTCTCTCTCTTCCCGGCTTGAAACAAACTGCGCCTATGTAAGTCTATTAAGCGTTGGAAAAGCACGTGATGTAGTCATTTGGTATGGCGTGGTATGATGGTAGTCGACACCGGGCCCATTTGGTCGCGTTGCAGAATGAGCACATATATCAGTGCATGAGCGTCATCAATGGCGTTTTTCAGTGTGATGTCGAATAAACAAAAATAATTGAACAAAGGCTAAATTTTCGAACGGGTTGTGTTCGCAATCTTTCTCTCACCCTATCCCCCTCTCTCCCCCTCTCTCTATCTAATATATATATATATATATATATATATATATATATATATATATATATATATATATATATATATCCGAGTGAATACAGAACAAAGAAAGAATTCTTAAAACGTCCAAAACATTAATTTAAAACAGTGCTCGATATATAATATATAGAGCTGTGAATAACTCATTAATCAACCACTTTATAAAACACCCTCTCCAAAAATTCCAGCGGTCAGAGACTTATTCCCCTATCACTAACCCCCCATCAACACCTCTAAAACTAAACAAATATAAGGAAAGAGGCTTT
>JBBBDQ010001254.1:6315000-6352500 GCA_037127315.1 Ascarosepion bandense
CAATGACGCACTTTCCGTCCTCTGTCAGAACACTTCCAAGTTGTTCAAATTTCATCTGCTTGATTTTAGTTTTCCCGATCCGAGTTGGCATTTTGGGCTTCTCTTTTTGCCGATAACCACGCATTCATTTTTCTAGAAATGTATGTTTAGTCCTTTCTTCTCACTTTCACTGGCTACCTTCTGTAGAAGGTCCCGTATTTTCCTTTCCGAGACTGCTTTGTTTTTAGAATCTTTCACCGAATACGGCCGACAAAGATTTTATTAATTTTTTTATTTATTTATTTTTTTTTTTTCAAGCATCCTAACTTGTTTCGTTTTGCATAATTATCAACCCAAGAGCTTTCAGCCACTTTTCTGGCCATTTTCAAGGGTGTTGAACATTCCGGACATAAATATCGCGTTCTTTTTTCCGGTGTCTTTGACAAACCCGCCCTCTTCTTGCCCTATCTTTGGCACGATTCTGCTGCACGCTTTATTTATCAGAATCCAGATGATCAGTTTTGTTACGTGACTCATTAAGCTGATTGTTCGGCGGAGTTTACACTCGTTTGCGCCTGGTTTCAAGACAGTGCTATGAAAATCGATCTGCTTAGGTCTCCCAATATATCGCCACGGTTGTAGATTCCCTCTCTTATTTCTGAAATAATCTCTACGATGAAATCGTCTAAGGCTGTCAGTATCTCTATTACAATACCGTCAGGTCCTGTTGTTTTGTTGCTATCTGTAACGTGGTTGATACTGACTTGACAGACCGGCTGCAGCCGCTCTCACACCGGCGTGATGTAGCTTCCCTGTGCCTCTTCTACAAGTACTTTCATGGCTTCTGCTCCGATGAGCTTAGATCACTGGTGCCGCCTAAGCACGAATTTACACGAGATACTAGATTAGCAACTAGGTCCCACCCTTTTGCAGTTAAACAAATAAGATGTAACCGTAAATTCTACTCTAACAGCTTCTTTTCTCGCGCTTCCCGCCTGTGGAACTCCCTTCCACAAGTCTGCTTTCCCGACAGTTACAATCTCCAGGTGTTTAAATGTAGGGTCAATAGACACCTCCTATCACACTAACTCCCAACTATTCTCACAACACTCTCATCTACCCAACCCTCATTCTCGGTATCCTCACCCGCCTATCACCCACCCTCTGTTATTTCCTATATTTAATCAGCCTTTCTCCACTCTACGTAGCCCCCTGCACAGTAGTGGCAGTGACATGCCTTGCTCGGGGTGAAACGCTTATAAAAAAAAAAACAATACAATTTGGCCAGTGCAGCTTTCAAATTGTTTTTTTTTTTTTTTTTTAAAGTTCCGGTCCGTCGGTATTTCTGCGTGTTGCCAGTTGCTCTCTCTCTTGTCGTGGAAAAGGTCTTCGATAGATTTATCCCATCGCTGAGGTATTTTTTCTTTCTCCAATACGAGCATTCCTTTCTTCGATTATTATGCATCGTGTTGATGGAGATGTATTTTGTTCTGTTAATTCTGTTATTTTTTTATGCATACACCCTGTATTTGTCTCACTCAATCTGTCCATTTCTGCACATTTGTCGTTGAGCCAATCTTCTGCATTTTCGCTTTATTTCTTTGTCTAGTTTCCTTTATTCAATTCCATGTCTTGGCATTGTTTTATGTCTCCTTTGCATCATGTCAAGAATCGGATGATCCAGTAATTTTTTTATTCGTTCTTTTGGAATGATGTCGTTTATGATATCAGTCGGACCTGAAGGAGACTACCACCACCTTTAAATTTGTCGTTTTTCATTTTTTTTTTTTTTACTTTTTTCAGCGAAGTTTTATCGGTTATTACATAAAGTTTCCAATTATCAAAAAAAAAAAAGAAAAAAAAAGAATTTGAAACAATTTCAATATTTAAACAATTTTCTTTTTTTGGTTGGGGTCACATTTTTTAATACAATGTTATAGTAAATCGATACCCCATTTTGGAACGACTTGCCACTACGACATTACCACCACCTGTAAATATGTTGATTATCAATTTTAGTGGAGGCTCAGTTTCTCATACAACGTTATAGTAAATCGATCCTCCATTTTGAAACCACTCTCATTGAGGTTGCTTTGTTTTGGTTTTTTGGGACAAGTTGTTGCTCTTGTTTTTGTCTCTTTCAAGTTTTCTTCGGTTCTTACGATGGCATCTTCCTTGGAAACTCCAAGAATGGTTTTATTCAAATATTGGGCAAAGGATTCAGTTGTTGAATATGCGCAAGCGAAAAAGTTAATTGCACATGATCGATTTATTACAGTATACGATTAAATATATAAAATCGTTTAAATATGGAAATTTTTCCAAATTTATTTTGTCAATCGGAAAGTTTAGGGTTTAATCGATGAGTAAAAGTAAAAAAAAAAGTAAAAAAAAAAAAAAAAGATGATCAACAAATTTACAGGTGGTGGTAATGTCGTACCGGCCAATGGTTCCTAAATGGAGGATCGATTTACTATAACGTTGTATGAAAAATTGAGCCACCCTAAAATTGTTTAAGTATTGAAATTTTTCCAATTTTTTTTTTTTCAGTGGGAGAGTTTAGGGTGTAATCGATAAGATTGCACTGAAAAAAGTAAAAAAAAATAAAAATAAAAAAAATGAAAAACAACAAATTTAAAGGTGGTGGTAGTCTCCTTCAGGTATGCCAAGTAAAGTTTCGTTTAATGTGTCCTATTTCGAGTTTTCATTTGCAATTTGTCTCTCGTATCTTTTTTCGCGCTGTTCGTATATTTTCCTGTGGATCTGGATCGTTCAAGAGCCTTTTGCATTGCAATTTGGGCGCCGCATTAAGCTTCTTTAATTCCCGAGGCTTCATTTTTTTTCACCCCAAGCAAAAAATCGTTTTTATATATGATAAGATGTCGTTGTATGCTATGCTATATTTACAGGTAAAAGTGCTCAAAATCAGAGCTGGATCGTCTGTAAATATAAAAGTGAACACTTAGGGTTCATAGTTGAACGTAATTTTCAGGCCAGGGTCTCGTTTAAGCATGAAACAGACTGTCGCAGATCCTAAATTTAGTTCAATCTATACTGAATACTATACTTTGCCTTGTGCCATACCTAAGCTTCACTTAGTAAAAAATCAACTTTTTTTTTAATCGTTTCACCCCAAGTAATCCGGTACCACCATTGATACACAGGGGGCTACATAAGAGTAAAAGTTTTGGCAGAATGAGAGTGAAGAGAAAGACAAACTAATAACAGGGGGTGAAAGAGAAAGGGCAAGAGAAGAATGGGAACACAAGTGTGAAGACAGTTGCAAAGGTAGAGAGAAAAGTAAAGAACAAGATACACGGAATGATGTAGAAAGTACTGGAGCTAAGTGAATAAGAGATGGGAATTGACATTGCATTTAAATTCCTGAAGGTTGTAGCCGTCAAGAAAGCAAATATATGGAAGGGAATGCCACAGACGGAAAGTGCGAGAAAAGAAGCTACTGGAGTAGAATTGTCGCCTAGTTGATTTAACTGTAAATGAGTCGGACCTTGTCGCGACTGACCATAAAGGTACAAATATTTTGATTCTTCAAAAACAAATTGCTGTTCTAACTTAATCCCAAATTAACATCATCAATTGACTTTTTTAAAAATAAAAGTAAATACAACTTAATTTTCTTGTAGTTAAGCCTTCTGTAATGTTCGTTGGAGCTTTACGAAAAGAAATGTCACTAAAATTCTCTTAAGTATAAAAACTATCTGAAATATTTCTGTTGGCTTGTTGTAGCGAAGTCTCATTAACTAGGCACTTTGTAAGGTAGGGGAATTTAATCTACGATACCTACCCAGTTACTTGGGGAGGATGTTATATAGCGACAAACAACAAACACGCATATATATAAAAATATAAGTTATATTTTTATTAATGACGATGAACCGTGTAGCCTAGTGAACAGAGAGTGAGAGCGCGCTTCCAAGGGTTGACGGGAGTGTCGTCTGTTGTGTCTCTCTCTCTCCTGCTACTCTGGTCTGTCTGTCCGGACTGTCTCGTGAATTCGTGCGCCGAGGTCTTTTTATAATCTCCAAACCGGGACTTTTTCTTCCGGTTTTTGCCTCGCCCACGCACGCCCACGTACTTCTCAGAGACACCTGTTCTGTTTGCCTCTTGTAGCCATTTCCGCTACTGCCGGAAATAAGGTCAAACAAACATCCGTTCCTTTCAACGACCGGAAAACACCCCCGCTTGCATCAGCTTCCTCGGGTGGGACCAGATTGTTATATTACAGAGGGGTGCTCTTTAGACAAAGAGTCAAATTTATTTACTTTTTCTGTTAATCTCATACGAGATTAACATAACAAGGCTTCTCAGACAAGGCTTGACTTTGCATTTAAATTTCTGGAGGTTGTGACCGTCAAGAAAGCAAGTATATGGAAGGGAGTGCGAGAAAAGAAGCTGATGGAGTAGAATTGTCGTCTGCATTTGGCTGATTTAACTGTAACTGGGAGGTGGTCGCTTTGGTAGATTTTCATGAGTGTTTAAATGTGATCGCATTGATCTATGGTTTGAGAGGTTAATCTTCTCGTCACCCGTTTGGTGGTGTGTCCAATGTAATTGTTTACGAAATTGAATTGATCAAGAACACAGTTTTTCAAAGAACATGTAAATTCGTAAATAATATTGGTTCTCCATAGTTTAGCTCGAGAATGAGGTTAACAGTTTCAAATTTTTACTTTTTGATAAAATCAATGAGAGTTGCGTATTTTTGGATGATGTTTCGAAGTGAAGATTCGTCCTGTTTATAATTGCTATGCATTTGGTTTTTGTGGAAAATATTAATATTATTGTTTTTGTACGTGAGTTGTTATTGGCCACATTAAAAAGAACAAGTCTAATATGGTCGTCAATAAGATAGGAAAGTTGTTGTTAACAAGGGTTTCTTTCAAGTCATGGATTTTAAAGATAAGCGAGCGAGAAAATTAATTCTCGTAAGCTCTCGTAAGGAAAATTTTAATAACGCTAATTTTATATCTAAATAGACATCTATATCTATAAAAGTGACGAGGATAGACGTTGTGTAAATATTTGTTTGTTTGATAGATTCGACTTAGCGCCTGCATTTTTCGATCTAGCTCGACGGGAGTTGCGCTCAGATGTAGATCCAAATTTTAGAACGTAAACGACACCTCGAAATTTTTCAGAAAGCCAAAATTAGGAGTAATATATATATATATATATATATAGATTATCACCCCTCAAAGTAAGGGATCACTTTATGTATTGATTATAATATAGAATCGATCACCCCACTTTATATTACCCTTTTTTCACCCTTCCACCCTAATCCAATAGAGACATTCTACATTGTTGTCTATATCTATAAAAGTAACGAGGGTGGACGTTGTGTAAGTATTTGCTATGTAAATTCATCATATGTTTTTTATTCTTATTATTCCTTAAACAACCTGAGTGAAACCGGGCTTAGAAAAATATATATTACCACCCCACAAAGTTAGGGATCACTTTATGTATTGATTATAATATAGAATCGATCACCCCACTTTATATTATCTATATCTATATATGTTGCCCCTCCCATTTCCACCCTAATCCAATAGAGACATTCTTTATTGTTATCTATAACTAAAAAAGTGACGAGGGTGGACATTGTGTCAGTATTTGCTATGTAAATTCATCATATGTTTTTATTCTTATTATTCCTTAAACTACCCGAGTGAAACCGGGTTAAATTGCTAGTCAACTAGTAAAATTAAGGTGACAAATTTTTTTTCCTAGTGGGTTTTTATATAGTGAAGTAGTAAAAATATTGTTACTAGACTCCACGAAAACTTCAAAGAGTTTGTTTATATTTTTGCTAAGCTCATGTGTGAAGTTGAAGACGGAATTTTTTTCGAATGTAATTTTAAGATTATCGATTTCGTTTTTGTTATCAGCAAAAATGAAAATATAATCTACATAGCGGACATATATTTACGGTTTGGGAACTTTTTTAAAAAAAACGTTTTTACAGTAGCGAGCATAAAGATCAGAACGATGTTAAGAAAAAGTTTAAAGATAAATAACTTTTTATTTTAAACCTTCAAAGAACATTTAATCAAGGGAAAAACGATATAAAAGAAAAATTATATAATTCCAAAATATAAAGTTCAATAAACTTTTTTTATAAAGTTATAAAAATAATTATATAACATTCGAAAAAATAGATGATCAAAAACATCAGAACGATTAAATAAATCCATAAAATTTAATAATTATTTTGCATTATTTAAATTTTTTTAGGGTAAGAATATAAATTCGGGTATTTTACTAAATTACACCGGCTCTTTATCGGCTCTTGCATTGTAAAAATGGCGAAAAATCTGTGACGTCATTGGAACTTAGAAAACTGATCGTCAAGTTACGTAATGAAGATAAACTCTGGATTGCGGATATTTCAAAGAGTGTGGGGAAATGAAAAAAGTGTTATTCATAGTATTTTAAGAAAACTTGAGGAAACTGGGTCATGTGAAGCCAAGAAACCTCCTGGCAGGCCTAGGAAAACTACTGCAAGGAAAGACAGATGGATTGTTAAAGAATAAAAAAAGAGCTAATGCTAATGTTGGCATTAAAATATCAAGGCACACTATTTCTTGAAGACTTAATGAAATAAATCTGAACAGTCGAGTAGCCTCTACGAAGCTTTACATTTCTAAAAGGAATCAAATGAGCCGATTGGAATTTGACACTGAACACTTCATATGGACAGAAGAACAGTGGGATTCTGTTCATTTCAGAGATGAGTCAAAGTTTAACCTGTTCGGTTGTGACGGGAGAAGGCCAGTTGGACGCAGTCCTAAGGAACGATATTTGCCTCAGTGCACTAAAGGTAGCGCCAAATTTGTAGGAGAAAGTGTGATGATGTTTGGCATGATTTAAGTAGCTGGTACGGGAGCTCTTGTTAAGCTACATGGTAACATTAACGCAACTGTATACAAAGAAATATTAAAGAAACTTGTTGCACCTAATTTGAGAACTGCAATTAATCAACCAGCTGTATTTATGCATGATAACGTGCCATGTCACACAGCGAAGTCTGTTAAGACATTTCTTTCTGAGGAGGATGTTACTGTTATGGAGTGGCCTGCTCAAAGCCCAGACATGAATCCTATTGGAAATGTTTGGAACTTACTAAATGAAAGAGCCAAGGAAAAGAATCCAACAAACGTCGAAGAACTATAGACTAATTTGAAAGGAGAATGGGAGAAAATATCAGTTAATGAATGAAAGACATTAATTCGCTCATGTAGCCAAAGATGTCAAGCTGTTATTGAAAGTAAAGGTTTTTTACAACAAGTATTAATGAATTATGAAAGCTATTTTCATTTGGATATGATGTATCCATTATAATAGTAGGATTTTGTTAATCGTTCTGATGTTTTTGATCATCTATTCTTTCGAATGATATGTAATTATTCTTATAACTTTATCAAATAAGTTTATTGAGCTTTTTATTTTGGGATTATATAATTTAATTTTATTTTCTTATTTTCCTTGATAAAATCTTCTATTAAGCTTTAAAATAAAAAGTTATTTCAACATTTGAACTTTTTCTTAACACCGTTTTGATCTTTATGCTCGCTACTGTATTCTATGGATCGAGGGGCTTTCTCATACTTACTCGTTTAGTCTGTGTGTAAATATTACCGATATGGTCATAGAATGGGACTTTGGCTGTACAGGCATGCAAAAGTATTGGAATTGATAGATGGGTTGGGATAGAATTATGTTTATATACGGAGTTATGATTTCAGCAACAGGGACATTAGTGAATATGTTTTCAACGTCGAGTGACGCGAGGGTGCCTTGCTTTTGGTGTTGTAGATTTATGATTTTGAAGAAATTCGTGAGTTGACGAAGCTATAATTAGTAGATACTTTGGAGTGATAGTATTATTCATGAATTTTGAAAATTGGTTTATAAGTGTAGGAATCTGAGAAATTATAGGCTGTAAGTGGTATTCAGGTTTGCGTATTTTAACATTACCGTATAAGTATCCAGGTTGATAATCGCCAATAATTTTGTTAATTTTCCAGGATACTAAAACAACGTTGTTATATGTTGCGAGTTTATTAAAATATGTTTTAGAGTTTCGGTGGGGTTCCTATTTAGTCTTGATCGATCTTCGATGAAGTGTTGTAATCACTTGTGGTAATTCAATTTATCCAAACTTACATAAGTGTTGGATTTATCAGTACTTTTGATGACGATATTTGGGTGTTTTTTAGGTTTTTACTGCATATATATATATATATTTAGTAGCAGGATTCGGTTATATAAAAAAAATAATTATATAAAATATTGTTGTTTAAAAATTGTTAAAAAATTCCATAAAAAAAATCTATTTTCTTTTGTTTTGCGTAAACATGATTTGATGTTTTGTGTGACATTGTAAACAACTAAAAATAGTACGAAATACATCATTTCTTTTAAAAAACTGGGGTGGCCTAATAATTATGGCCGTTAGTATATATATATATATATATATATATATATATATATATACAAAAGAATAAGAACGAAGAATAAAATTTTAACGTCCAAAATATTAATTTAAAATATTCGTCAATATAATCATAGACCAATAAATATTTATTATAAATTATTACATGTGAAAAACTACAAAAACACAGTAGTTTATAGTTTTTCACATGTTCTAACGTAATAATTTATATATGTATATATATTAGTCATGCACATACAAGCCTGTTTCGCTGTATCACAGCTCATCAGTGTGGCTAGACACATCTACTTGCTTTTGGCTGTGACGAAACTCGACCGATTCGGTGTCAGTCGGAGCCGCTTCACACCTAAATGGGCGCATGGAATCAGAGAAGAGAAATTTTAACGTCTTGTATATAAGCAATGTATACATACGCCAGTCACCGAAAGTACTCAATTCATTCCTGAAAAGTAATGCTTATATCGCAGAAGTGGAAACAGTTTTAAAATTTTTCTTCTCTAGAGAGCTCAATCGTACTGAGAGCATAACACATCACTCACTAAATTCCGGGCATAAATAATAAAACAACAACTTTTAGGCAAAATTCGTCTTTATTCATCAACATAGTCTCTTTCTAGGGTGATACATTGATCCCAACGCTTCTCTAACAATTCGATGACTTTTTTGTAGAACGATTTGTCTTTGGCCTCAAAATACGCCTCAGTTTCTGATATCACTTCTTCATTTGAGTCAGATGTCTTTCCCTGGAGCATTGAAGTCTGCCCCCTGGAGCATTGAGGTCTGCCCCCTGGAGCATTGAGGTCTGCCAACGGCCAAATGTTGAGAATAGGGTGGATGCGGAAGTAATTCGAAGTGCAGTTCATGTATTTTTGCCATCATTACATGTGACACGGTATATTGTCTTGGTGGAAGACCATATTTTTCATCTTTATTTTTAGCCGTTTTTTGGCGCACCAATAAAATTATATAATATTCGCTATTGATGGTTCTTCCTTTCTCAATGCAATCGATGTACAAAATACCTTGTTCATCCCAAAATACGGAGACCAAAACATTGCCTGCTGAAGTTTGCGCCTTTAGTCGCTTTGGACGGCTTTCACCTGCTGTTGTCTACTCAACTGACTGCCGATTTGACTCCGGAGTGAAATGGAGGATCTATGTTTCATCTATTGTCACATATTTACGCAAATACTTCTTGTTGAGTTGAAACAGTTGCAAACAACGATTTGAATCGTCGACTCATTGTTGTTTTTGAACGACTGTTAGCAAACACGACACTTACTTTGAACACAGCTTTCTCATTGATAAATGTTCATGCAAAATGGTGAATACACTGCTTTCTGTTATGTTCAACTCCTCTGCTATCTTACGCAATTTCAATTTACGATCAGCCAAAAAAAGTTTGTGGATTTTTTGGGGTGTTTTCCGGGACAACTGCCGTTTTGGGCGACCTGAGCATTCAGCAAAATTTGTGTCTGTACGACCGCGTTTAAAGTCAGCATACCACCACTTAACCGTTGTTTAAAGTCAGCATACCACCACTTAACCGTTGTTTAAAGTCAGCATACCACCACTTAACCGTTGTTTAAAGTCAGCATACCACCACTTAACCGTTGTTTCCAAATGCGTCCGAATACTACTTTTTTTTTTTAATCATATCACCCCAAGCAAGGCGGTAACGCCACTTATGTGCAGGGGGCTACATAAGAGTGAGAAGATTAGAAAAGAGAAAACCGAAAACCGCATCCTAAACAGGAAACAAGGGATGAGCCTCTTCACCTGTTCAATAGATGTGGGTGGAGTGTGAACCGGACGATAGTTTAGTCTATCTACTCCAATTGAAAAAAAAAAAAAAAGTGAGAAGATTAGAAAAGAGAAAACCGAAAACCGCATCCTAAACAGGAAACAAGGGATGAGCCTCTTCACCTGTTCAATAGATGTGGGTTGTTGTGTGAACCGGGCGATAGTTTAGTCTATCTACTCCAATTGAAAAAAAAAAAAAAAGTGAGAAGATTAGAAAAGAGAAAACCGAAAACCGCATCCTAAACAGGAAACAAGGGATGAGCCTCTTCACCTGTTCAATAGACATGGGTTGTTGTGTGAACCGGGCGATAGTTTAGTCTATCTACTCCAATTGAAAAAAAAAAAAAAAAAAAGTGAGAAGATTAGAAAAGAGAAAACCGAAAACCGCATCCTAAACAGGAAACAAGGGATGAGCCTCTTCACCTGTTCAATAGACATGGGTTGTTGTGTGAACCGGGCGATAGTTTAGTCTATCTACTCCAATTGAAAAAAAAAAAAAAAAAAGTGAGAAGATTAGAAAAGAGAAAACCGAAAACCGCATCCTAAACAGGAAACAAGGGATGAGCCTCTTCACCTGTTCAATAGATGTGGGTGGAGTGTGAACCGGACGATAGTTTAGTCTATCTACTCCAATTGAAAAAAAAAAAAAGTGAAAATTGAAAAAAAAAACCGAAAACCGCATCCTAAACCGGAAACAAGGGATGAGCCTCTTCACCTGTTCAATAGACATGGGTTGTTGTGTGAACCAGGCGATAGTTTAGTCTATCTACTCCAATTGAAAAAAAAAAAAAAAAAAAAAGTGAGAAGATTAGAAAAAGAGAAAACCGAAAACCGCATCCTAAACAGGAAACAAGGGATGAGCCTCTTCACCTGTTCAATAGATGTGGAGGTTGTTGTGTGAACCGGGCGATAGTTTGATCTATCTACTCCAATTGAAAAAAAAAAAAAAAAAAAGTGAGAAGATTAGAAAAAGAAAGAAAACCAGAAAACCGCATCCTAAACAGGAAACAAGGGATGAGCCTCTTCACCTGTTCAATAGATGTGGGTTGTTGTGTGAACCGGGCGATAGTTTAGTCTATACTCCAATTGAAAAAAAAAAAAAAGTGAGAAGATTAGAAAAGAGAAAACCGAAAACCGCATCCTAAACAGGAAACAAAAGGGATGAGCCTCTTCACCTGTTCAATGAACATGGGTTGTTGTGTGAACCAGGCGATAGTTTAGTCTATCTACTCCAATTGAAAAAAAAAAAAAAAGTGAGAAGATTAGAAAAGAAAGAAACCGAAAACCGCATCCTAAACAGGAAACAAGGGATGAGCCTCTTCGCCTGTTCAATAGATGTGGGTTGTTGTGTGAACCGGGCGATAGTTTGATCTATCTACTCCAATTGAAAAAAAAAAAAAAGTGAGAAGATTAGAAAAGAGAAAACCGAAAACCGCATCCTAAACAGGAAACAAGGGATAGACTCTTCACCTGTTCAATAGATGTGGGTTGTTGTTGTGTGAACCGGGCGATAGTTTAGTCTATCTACTCCAATTGAAAAAAAAAAAAAAAAAAAAGTGAGAAGATTAGAAAAGAGAAAACCGAAAACCGCATCCTAAACGGGAAACAAGGGATGAGCCTCTTCACCTGTTCAATAGATGTGGGTTGTTGTGTGAACCGGGCGATAGTTTAGTCTATCTACTCCAATTGAAAAAAAAAAAAGTGAGAAGATTAGAAAGAGAAAACCGAAAACCGCATCCTAAACAGGAAACAAGGGATGAGCCTCTTCACCTGTTCAATAGATGTGGGTTGTTGTGTGAACCGGGCGATAGTTTAGTCTATCTACTCCAATTGAAAAAAAAAAAAAAGTGAAGAAGATTAGAAAAAGAGAAAACCGAAAACCGCATCCTAAACGGGAAACAAGGGATAGGCCTCTTCACCTGTTCAATAGATGTGGGTTGTTGTGTGAACGGGCGATAGTTTAGTCTATCTACTCCAATTGAAAAAAAAAAAAAAAGTGAGAAGATTAGAAAAGAAAAACCGAAAACCGCATCCTAAACGGGAAACAAGGGATGGGCCTCTTCACCTGTTCAATAGATGTGGGTTGTTGTGTGAACCGGGCGATAGTTTAGTCTATCTCTCCAATTGAAAAAAAAAAAAAAAAAGTGAGAAGTTAGAAAAGAAAACCGAAAACCGCATCCTAAACAGGGAAACAAGGGATGAGCCTCTTCACCTGTTCGACAATTTTAGGTTGTTGTGTGAACCGGGCGATAGTTTAGTCTATCTACTCCAATTGAAAAAAAAAAAAAAAAGTGAGAAGATTAGAAAGAGAAAACCGAAAACCGCATCCTAAACAGGAAACAAGGGATGAGCCTCTTCACCTGTTCAATAGATGTGGGTTGTTGTGTAGACAGACGATAGTTTAGTCTATCTACTCCAATTGAAAAAAAAAAAAAAAAAGTGAGAAGATTAGAAAAGAGAAAACCGAAAACCGTCTAAACGAAACAAGGGATGAGCCTCTTCACCTGTTCAATAGATGTGGGTTGTTGTGCAGACCGGGCGATAGTTTAGTCTATCTACTCCAATTGAAAAAAAAAAAAAAAAAAGTGAGAAGATTAGAAAAGAGAAAACCGAAAACCGCATCCTAAACCGGAAACAAAGGGATGAGCCTCTTCACCTGTTCAATAGACATGGGTTGTTGTGAACCAGGCGATAGTTTAGTCTATCTCTCCAATTGAAAAAAAAAAAAAAGTGAGAAGATTAGAAAAGAGAAAACCGAAAACCGCATCCTAAACAGGAAACAAGGGATGAGCCTCTTCACCTGTTCAATAGATGTGGGTTGTTGTGTGAACCGGGCGATAGTTTAGTCTATCTACTCCAATTGAAAAAAAAAAAAAAAAAGTGAGAAGATTAGAAAAGAGAAAACCGAAAACCGCATCCTAAACAGGAAACAAGGGATGAGCCTCTTCACCTGTTCAATAGATGTGGGTTGTTGTGAGACCGGGCGATAGTTTAGTCTATCTACTCCAATTGAAAAAAAAAAAAAAAGTGAGAAGATTAGAAAAGAGAAAACCGAAAACCGCATCCTAAACAGGAAACAAGGGATGAGCCTCTTCACCTGTTCAATAGACATGGGTTGTTGTGAACCGGGCGATAGTTTAGTCTATCTACTCCAATTGAAAAAAAAAAAAAAAAAAAGTGAGAGATTAGAAAAGAGAAAACCGAAAACCGCATCCTAAACAGGAAACAAGGGATGAGCCTCTTCACCTGTTCAATAGATGTGGGTTGTTGTGTGAACCGGGCGATAGTTTAGTCTATCTACTCCAATTGAAAAAAAAAAAAAAAAAAAAGTGAGAGAAGATTAGAAAAGAGAAAACCGAAAACCGCATCCTAAACAGGAAACAAGGGATGAGCCTCTTCACCTGTTCAATAGACATGGGTTGTTGTGTGAACCGGGCGATAGTTTAGTCTATCTACTCCAATTGAAAAAAAAAAAAAAAAAAAGTGAGAAAGATTAGAAAAGAGAAAACCGAAAACCGCATCCTAAACAGGAAACAAGGGATGAGCCTCTTCACCTGTTCAATAGATGTGGGTTGTTGTGTGAACCGGGCGATAGTTTAGTCTATCTACTCCAATTGAAAAAAAAAAAAAAAAAAAAGTGAGAAGATTAGAAAAGAAAACCGAAAACCGCATCCTAAACGGGAAACAAGGGATGAGCCTCTTCACACCTGTTCAATAGATGTGGGTTGTTGTGTGAACCGGGCGATAGTTTAGTCTATCTACTCCAATTGAAAAAAAAAAAAAAAAAAGTGAGAAGATTAGAAAGAGAAAACCGAAAACCGCATCCTAAACAGGAAACAAGGGATGAGCCTCTTCACCTGTTCAATAGATGTGGGTGGAGTGTGAACCGGACGATAGTTTAGTCTACATCTACTCCAATTGAAAAAAAAAAAAAAAAAAAAAGTGAGAAGATTAGAAAAGAGAAAACCGAAAACCGCATCCTAATAGGGAAACAGGGGATGAGCCTCTTCACCTGTTCAATAGATGTGGGTTGTTGTAAGAACCGGGCGATAGTTTAGTCTATCTACTCCAATTGAAAAAAAAAAAAAAAAAAGAGTGAAGAAGATTAGAAAAGAGAAAACCGAAAACCGCATCTAAACAGGAAACAAGGATGAGCCTCTTCACCTGTTCAATAGATGTGGGTTGTTGTGTGAACCGGGCGATAGTTTAGTCTATCTACTCCAATTGAAAAAAAAAAAAAGTGAGAAGATTAGAAAAGGAAAACCGAAAGGCGCATCCTAAACAGGAAACAAGGGATAGCCTCTTCACCTGTTCAATAGATGTGGGTTGTTGTGTGAACCGGGCGATAGTTTGATCTATCTACTCCAATTGAAAAAAAAAAAAAAAAAAAGTGAGAGAAGATTAGAAAACCGAAAACCCTCTAAACGGGAAACAAGGATGAGCCTCTTCACCTGTTCAATAGATGTGGGTTGTTGTGTGAACCGGGCGATAGTTTAGTCTATCTACTCCAATTGAAAAAAAAAAAAAAAAAAAAAATTGAAAGATTAGAAAAGAGAAAACCGAAAACCGCATCCTAAACAGGAAACAAGGGATGAGCCTCATATATTCGTAGATGTGGGTTGTTGTGTGAACCGGAGGCGATAGTTTAGTCTATCTACTCCAATTGAAAAAAAAAAAAGTGAGAAGATTAGAAAAGAGAAAACCGAAAACCGCATCGGCAGGAAACAAGGGATGAGCCTCTTCACCTGTTCAATAGATGTGGGTTGTTGTGTGAACCGGGCGATAGTTTAGTCTATCTCTCCAATTGAAAAAAAAAAAAAAGTGAGAAGATTAGAAAAAGAGAAAACGAAACCGCATCTAAACAGGAAACAAGGGATGAGCCTCTTCACCTGTTCAATAGATGTGTGGGTTGTTGTCTTGAACCGGGCGATGGATTTAGTCTATCTCCAATTGAAAAAAAAAAAAAAAGTGAGAAGATTGAAAAGAGAAAACCGAAAACCGCATCTAAACGGGAAACAAGGGATGAGCCTCTTCACCTGTTCAATAGATGTGGGTTGTTGTGTGAACCGGGCGATAGTTTAGTCTATCTACTCCAATTGAGAAAAAAAAAAAAAAAAGTGAGAAGATTAGAAAAGAGAAAACCGAAAACCGCATCCTAAACAGGAAACAAGGGATGAGCCTCTTCACCTGTTCAATAGATGTGGGTTGTTGTGTGAACCGGGCGATAGTTTAGTCTATCTACTCCAATTGAAAAAAAAAAAAAAAGTGAGAAGATTAGAAAAGAGAAAACCGAAAACCGCATCCTAAACAGGAAACAAGGGATGAGCCTCTTCACCTGTTCAATAGATGTGGGTTGTTGTGTGAACCGGGCGATAGTTTAGTCTATCTACTCAATTGAAAAAAAAAAAAAAGTGAGAAGATTAGAAAAGAGAAAACCGAAAACCGCATCCTAAACGGGAAACAAGGGATGAGCCTCCTTCACTGCTTCAATAGATGTTGGTTTGTTGTGTGAACCGGGCGATAGTTTAGTCTATCTACTCCAATTGAAAAAAAAAAAAAGTAGAAGATTAGAAAAGAGAAAACCGAAAACCGCATCCTAAACAGGAAACAAGGGATGAGCCTCTTCACCTGTTCAATAGATGTGGGTTGTTGTGTGAACCGGGCGATAGTTTAGTCTGTCTCCGCCAATTGAAAAAAAAAAAAAAAGTGAGAAGATTAGAAAAGAGAAAACCGAAAACCGCATCCTAAACAGGAAACAAGGGATGAGCCTCTTCACCTGTTCAATAGATGTGGGTTGTTGTGTGAACCAGCCGATAGTTTAGTCTATCTACTCCAATTAAAACTTATCAAGCCATTGCTTTGTTTGAACAGTATTTTTCCTATCAGAAAGCAGTGCTTTATCAACACACGAAATTCAGATTTTTTCAATGTTTTAAAAATTTGCAACAGTAGCTTTACTTAGATAATCGTAATTTGTAAACTAATAATCCGACTGGCCCCAAATTTTGTCACGTGCCATTTGAAGGTTAGTCAGTCAGTTACGTGGCATACGTAAAACACGCTTGGGCGATCATGTCTCGAAAGAGACATGACTGACTGGGCAGAGGATTATCCCGCAGTAGGTTGCCATTACTTTCTGCCGTAGACTGGTTGCCAGCCAACGCTATAGAATCCAATCCGTCCTGTTATTTAACCCATAACTGGAAGGAAGAGACAGATTAATACTTTTCCCAAGGGTATATGCGCGTAAGTGAATGCAATGAATTCAACTGGAATTCGAACTCGGCTCCCCGATTTCTCATTCCGAGCCGGTATCCACTGCACCACAACGCATATGCCAGGCTCGGTACTTATTAACTGATGCGTTATAGTTATATATATATATATATATATATGTGTGTGTGTGTGTGTGTGTGTGTGTGTGTGTTCTCTCTCAATTTCTGACGAAAGTATAATACAAGTAAAACATCTTAGCTTGATATGAGCTTTATATTTTCTCATATATATATATATATATATATATATATATATTTGAACTGTTATTCTTGCTGATGATCATGCATTCGGTTTTCTTACAGTTTATTTGTAGTCCTTTTTTGTCACTCTCTTCAACTACCTTCTGTAGGAGGTCTTGTAGTTTCCTTTCTGTGTTTGCTATCAGCACTGTATCGTCTGCGTATCTTATGTTGTTCAAATTGTGGCCTCCGATGACGAATCCTGGCATAACATTTAGGGTCTTCATAATAGTCTCGCTGTACAAGTTGAATAGATCCGGTGAAAAGACACATCCATGTAGTCCTTTCTTGTCACTCTTTTCACTCTCTTCAGCTATCTAAACTTAATTATAAATGGAACTTTGTCTGTGTGTGTGTGTGTGTGTGTGTGTGTGTGTGTGTGTGTGTGTGTCCGTTTCCTATATACATCACATAGCAATCTAGCATTCTCTTCTTTGTTTCTAGTGAAATTTTCCTGTGTCTTAGTACTTTACTTAACTTCTGGGATGCGTCTTTCACCATGACAATTCGCCTTTGGATCTCTGTGTCGCACTTTCCATCTCCTGTTAGAACACTTCCTAAGTATTTAAATTTTTGTACTTGCTTGATTTTAGTATCCCCCACCTGTATTTGGCATTTTGGGTTGCTCTTTTTGCTGATGACCATGCATTCGGTTTTCTTGCAGTTTATTTGTAGTCCTTTTTTTTGTCACTCTCTTCAACTACCTTCTGTAGGAGGTCTTGTACATTTAAAACAACGAATTGTGAACCCTTTGCAAACAAGTAACGAGTTTTAAGAGTAACCACTAAACCAGTAAATCTCAACCTTCTTTTTTTTTTTTTTAACCCGGGGATCAGTTTTACTCTTAATTTTTTTTATGTGGACCCCCATAGCCATTAGATGGAAAAAATGGTTATTCTATTTTTCTGACTAATGAATAGTCGGCTGATAAATTGATTTGTGGCAGAATATTTTCCTTTGTATCGGGTTTCCCATTCCTTCTAAAGTTTACTTCTACTCTCTACCTCTAGTTTTCATCTACGAGAGCGAAAACGACGTCGCTACGCGCCATCTGTGACTGCTAGCGGTCGTTAGAAGAGCAACCCCTGCGGAGCCGAGTTCGAATTCCAATTTAATTTCTTGCATTCACTTACACACAAATACTCTTGGAAAATGTATTAATCCGTCTCTTCCCTTCAGTTATGGATTAAATAATAGGACAGATTGGGTTTTATAGCCTTGGCTGGCAACCAATCTACCGCAGAAAGCAATGGCAACCTACTGAGGTATAATCTTCTGCCCAGTCATTCATGTCTCTTTCGAGAGTAATGATCGCCCAAGCGTGTATCACGTATGGCACTTAATTGACTAACTGAATATAATAGATGAAAATATAGTTAAGGCTTCTACTGGGCATAAAGTGGGGGACCGGTTTTCTATTGTTATGAAGTAATAAACTGATCCCCCACTAATTAGTACTTAACAGTATAATACCTCTCTTCCTCCTCCAGTTATGAGTTAAATAAGAGGATCGGGTTTCTATAGTCTTCACTTGTTTATTTTTAGGAATGGGTTTCCGGCTCTTTCTAAAGTCTTCTCATTTTCTTTCACTCCCTTGCGCTTTAGTGGCATTATCGCCTTACTTGGGGTGAATTGAATAAAAAAATTAATATAAAAATACATCATGAGTACCACTATTTTTTATTCACACTTCCCATTTTGTACATTTATAAATCTACCATTCGTCCGTGCATTGAATACTGTTGCCATATCTGGTCGGGTGCGCCTGCTATTCAACCACTCTACAGGAGAAACTAATGGCAACCTACTACAGGAAAATCTTCTGCCTAGTCAGTCTTGAATCGAAAGCAACATGATCGTCCAAACGTGTATCACTGACAATGACTATGCGTTGTGGTGCAATAGATATCTTCTTGGAATTAAATATCTGAGAGCCAAGTTCGAATTCTAGTTGAATTCGTTGCGAATGCCCATGGAAAAGGTAATAATCCACCATTCTTCCCCCAGCTATGAGTTAAATAGCGGGACAGATTTGGTTCTATAGCCTTGGTTGTCAAACAGTCTACCGCAGAAAGAATTGGCGACCTACTACTAGATAATCTTCTGCCTAGTCACCCATGTCTGTCAAGAGACATGATCGCCCAAAGCGTGTATCACGTATGGCAATTAACTGACTGTCTTATAATTTGTTGTGGATTCTGGGTGAGGAACCGCACAAAATAATGAACAACAGAAACAGATATAGAGATAGAAAAGTAGGCTATATTGAACGTAATAAACAAACTTAAACGAAGGTTAGTAAATCCAGGAATATTATTAGTAAGAAATAAATATATACAACTCTTGAAGTGAAGTCATGGAAATAGTATATCCGTGTAGATTATTCTAGCTGAGTGGAGCTCAGAGCTAGTCTGGTCTCAGGGTAACTTCGGTATCTCTCGGAACTCTCCGATAACTGTAACGGATCTCTACGATTACTCTCCACTGCCAACTGAAACGGTATTTACCAACCATCCCACGCAAGGTTAGATGTGACACAAGGTCATTTTATAATGGGTCTTCCCGGCCATATAGCCGAGCCAAAAAATGTCTGTCTATTTTTACCGAGTCGTGATTCTACCCTTCGACGGAACTACGACTGGGTTAGTGCTCTCTACTTGGAAGCAGAGAGCGCCCTCTACCCGAAGGCAGAGGGCTGACAGTGTCATAGTAACAGCGGCAAATGCCGGCTGCGACGGTATTTACCAACCTTCCCACGCAAGGTTAGATGTGACACAAGGTCATTTTATAGGGGGTCTACCCGGCCATATAGCCGGGCCAAAAAATCTCTGTCTATTATTACCGAGTCATAATTCTACCCTTCGGCAGAACCACGACTGGGTTAGTGCTCTCTGCTCGCAAGCAGAGAGCGCTCTCTACCCGAAGGAAGAGTGCTGACAGTGTCAACAGTAGCAGAGGCAAATGCCGACTGCAACTGCAACTCTCTCTATGGCAGGAGTATGTGTATACTCAATCGAGTCCATTATCATATACAAAAATATATAATGTCAACAGCATTATATACAATTTTATCTAATTTTTGTTTTTATTAATCATGATGAAACAAATCTTGTATCAGGTATGGCATTTAACTGACTGACTGACCCTATGGAAAGCTATGAATCCATCTTTTTTCACTCCAGCTATGGGTTGAATAGCAGTCCAGATTGGGTTCTGTAGATATTTCTTGCAATCAGTCTAACAGAAAAAGAAATGACAACCTACTTCAGAAAAATCTTCTGCCTAGTCAGTCATGGATTTAAAGAGACATGATCGCCCAGACGGGTATCATGCATGATATATTAACTGACTCGTATTGTATTAACTGAACATCTTATGTTATTAACTGAACATCTTATTAACTGACTTGTATTGTATTAACTGAACATCTTATGTTGTTTCGATTGTGTCTACTAATAATAAATCATGTCAGGATGACTCGTTCTCTTAACATCACCTCGTTGTAAACTTTAAATAAATCCGGCGAGAAAACACATCCTTGTCTAACGGCAATTTTTTATAAAGGAGGTGAGTGGTGAACGATGAAGAAGAAAGTGAGAGGTGAGAGAGAGAGAGAGAGAAAGAGAGAGAGAGAAAGAGAATGAGAAAGAGAAAGAGAAAGAAAAAGAGAGAGAGAGAGAAAGAGAAAGAGAGAGAAAGAGAAAGAGAAAGAGAGAGAAAGAGAGAGAGAAAGAGAAATAGAAAGAGAGAGAGAAAGAAAGAGAGAGAAAGAGAGAGAGAAAGAGAGAGAGAAAGAGAGAGAGAGAAAGAGAAAGAGAATAACTGATTGACTGACGTTTGTTAAGGGTACCGTGTTCATCTTAACTCTATGACAAGGGTCAAACTTTGCCAGTCTTTTATTTCATTTTGGAATTCACTCCTGGATATGATTTGGCCTTTCCAAAGTGTGAAATTTCTCGAGTTTTTTGTGTGCGTGTTAAGCAAAGTTTGTAAATTCGATAAAATTCGTTTATTTCTAACAATGAATCAGATTTCAATTTTTAAATCTAGAATATATTTGGTTCACTACAGATGATATTAATTGATGTTGCGTTTAAATTTTTAGAGATTGCAGCTATCTGTGAAGCAACAAGCAATGGAAGGGAATTCCACAGGAAGGAAGTGTGAGAATTGAAACTGTTCAAGTAGAAGTGGTGGTTGCATTTAACTATTTCACCTGTGATAGAGTGGGAACTAGATACCAGTCTAGTAGCCTGTTTAAATACACATGATCGAGGCATCAGAGAAAAAAGCTCATCAGTACAGTTGCCATGAAAGGCTTTTAGAAAAGACAGAGGGAAGCCATCAGTGAGAGAGTGAGTGAAGTCGAGATGCCAAGTCAGGACTGATTACGTTGCAGATCCTTCTTGGGATTTTGTTGAGAACCTCAAGATGAACAGCAGGAGCACTCAACCAGATATTCAGTATTCAGTTCACGGACCAAGTATAGATTTTAAAATGCAAAAGATGAATTCTGATGAAGAGAACTTTTTGGCCCTACACAGTGACCCAACCTGCCTAGCAGTAGATGATGTTATATATATAATATATCAATTCCGAATTTAATTTCTTTCGAAGTAGTCCCCTTTTGAAACCACATACGACATTTTGAAATTTTATAACTTTCATGTGGGATTTGATTTTTGAAGTGGAAAAAGTCACATAAGACAAAATCTGGGGAATATGGTGGTTGTTAGAGCTGGGGGATGGTGTCAGTTAAATGCCATATGTGATATAGGCTTGAGCGATCATGTCTCAAAAGAGATATGACTGACTGGGCAGATGATTTTCCTGCGGTAGGTTGCCATTACTTTCTGCAGTGAATGGGAAGGGAAATGAATGTCAAGTCTGTACAAGGAATTAACTTTTATACTACAAGATAACTAATGAAGTGTTATATTTCATATTGCAATAATGAAAAAAAACAAACATCTTCTATAGATGAAAGTAAAATAACTTTTGTTGAGAATGACATTTGCACATCGAGACAAAATTAAGCATGGATCCCGAAAACTTTATTTTGTTAACAATCAGGATAAATTTTAGTAGATGTGATCAGTTATTTTTGGATGACTAAACTTGTTTGTCATTTACATTTTTAAGCTTTAAACTAGCAGTTTAATTACGAATTCGGTTATGGCTCTCCTTTCTGGGTAAGGCTTAGAACTTTTTGAATCCTCACAGGACAGAAAACTTTTATTTATTGTAAACGCAATAATCCATATTCAAATATTACCATTTGTAAATAGTCAGTTAGTCAGTTAAGTGCCATTTGTGATACATGCTTGGGCAATCATGTCTCGAAAGAGACATGATTGATTGGTCAGAAAACCGTAGTAGGTTGCCATTACTTTCTGTGGTAGACTGGTTGCCAACCAAGGCTACAGAACCCATTCTATTCTGTTATTTAACCCATTACTAGAGGAGGAAGAGATGGATTAATACCTTTTTCAAGAATATTTACACATAAGTAAATGCAATGAATTCAACTGGAATTTAAACTCGGCTCTCCGATTTCTCGTTCCAAGCTGATATCCACTACACAAGCCATGAATATTGTTGCCATATCTGGTCGGGTACTTTTGCTATTCATCTTGGGGTTATCAGCAAAATCCAAAGGAGGATCTGCAATATAATCGATCCCAACTTGGCAGCCTGCTTTCAGTCACTTTCTCACCGATGTGAGGTGGCTTCCCTCTGTCTTTTTTACAAGTGTTTCCATCGCAATTGCGATGATGAGCTTTTATCCCTGCTTCCCAGCCACATGTATTTACGAATGCTACTAGAGTGGCACCAAAGTCCCACCCATTTACCGTCGAAAGAGTTAAATGTCACTTCTACTCTAACAGTATCTTTTCTTGCACTATCCATTTATGGAACTCCGTTCCTTTTGCTTACTTCACTGAAAGCTACAATCTGAAAAAAGTTTAAATGCAACATCAATTCCAATCTTCTATCTCCTGAACTCCCATTCGTATATTATTCATTCTCAGACATCCGCTGTACCTTGATTTTTCTCTCACTCTAACCCCTGTGCACCAATGGCGGACCTGCCTTGCTTGGGGTGAAAGAATTTTTTTAAAAATAGCAACCTAAATTTTTTCATTTTTTCATTTTTTTTTTTTAATCGTTTCACCCCAAGCAAGGCATTCCACTGCCACTATTGCACTTGGGGCTACATAGGGGAAGGTAAATGGAAAGAGTAGTTAGATATAGGAAATGTCAGAAGTGGGGTGATAGGTAGTTGGGAGGATGGGAAGAGTGTTTGAAAGAATGGAAGCGAGTTATTGTGTTAGGAGGTGTCTATTGACCTTTAAACTCCTGGAGATTGTAGCCGTCGGGGAAGCAGTCGTGTGGAAGGGAATTCCAGAGTCGGGAAGTACGAGAAAAGAAACTGTTGAAGTAGAAGTTGCGATTGCATTTTATCGGTTTCACTGTAAAAGGGTGGGATCTAGTTGCTAATCTAGTATCTCGTGCAAATTCGAACCTAGGGGGCACCAGTGATCTAAGTTCATCGGAGCAGAAGCCATGGAAGTATTTATAGAAGAGACACAGGGAAGCCACGTCGCGCCGGTGAGAGAGAGAGACTGCAGGCGGTCTGCCAAGTCAGTATTGATCACATTACAGGCCCTCCGCTGTACCTTGCCGATAAGCCCAAGGAGAATAGCAGGGTCACCCGACCAGATATGGCAACAGTATTCAATGCACGGGCAGATGGTAGATTTATAAATGTGCAGGATGCATTCAGACGAAAAAAAAACCCGGGCCCTGCACAGAGAACCGACTTTCATAGCAGCGGATTTAGCAATGGATTCGATATAGTCATTCCACTTGAGGTCCGCTGAAAGTGTGAGACCGTGGAGGCGCAGTGTTTTACTCTCTGGGAGGCAAGCCTGGTCCATGCTAATGGGAGGTAGGTGCGGTTGTCTATGATGGTTAATCGATAGTAGCTTCGTTTTAGAAGCATTAAAATTTACGAGCCATTTCTTACCCCAGTCCACTACAGATTGGAGGTTCTTTCCAAGCTCGGCTGCAAGGTTAGCTTTGTCGCCCACACCAGAGTTTTGATCGAGGCGAGAGTAAACTGTAGTGTCATCGGCGTACATACCTACTTGGGATATTATGGTATCGGGGAGATCATTAATGTAGATCAGAAAGAGTGTAGGACCTAGGATAGAGTCTTGAGGGACACCCGCGTTCGTATGGTAGATCTGGGAGGCATGTCCGTTTAATACCACTTTCAAAATGCGGTTAGATAGGAATTGATGAATCTTCATCGACTTCATTGATGAAACTTCAATATAGGTAATCATTATATATTTATAAATCCATTTGATGGACACGTTATTGTGCAATATTAACAAAAGAACCATTCTATTTTCATTTAAAATTATTCACTTTGCAATAAATACTAAAAAAATAGTATGAAATACATCCTTTTTTAAAATACTGGGGCGGCCTAATAAATATGGCCGGTAGTGCGTATATATATATAGTCTAATGCGTTATGATAACGTAATAACAAATAATATTTTTCTAAATATTATAATAATTTAAACTTTACTGGATAAATCGAGAAACGTTCACTTCATAATATGCACCTGATGATTGCATAACGCATGTAACTTTGAGTCGTGCCTCAAACGTAGGATAATATTAATTAATACATCTTTCTTTGTTTAGTTATACAGCATTGAGCACTGTTCTATTCATAACTAATTAATATTTATATATTGACTAGCTGTATAGCCCGACTTTAATCGGGATTTTTGGTGTTTATGTTAAAATGGTAAGATCAATTGTTTATTCAAAAGCTCCAGTATAAGGTTGCCGTGATGCAAATTGAAAACAGCTACAGAATTAGTTTCTTTGATGAAATGTTATAGGTTCTATTCCAGCCACATTCCAAAACACAATGTCTATGATCAGAACAAAAAATACCCATAATAATAATTCAGAAACGGGTATATAAAAAATAAATTGCCAGACCTGCTCTTCACAATACACTGGGAAAACTTGTAGAAATTTAAAATAAACATATCTATGAACACAAAAAGGATCTCATACACAACAATTAATCAAATGAAATAGAAATAAATTCAACCGCAACTAAAGAATGCCACACTTAATAAAAGAGAAAATAGATTGGAGGTCACAATTTGAGCAACATCAGGTATGCAGATGATACAGTGCTGATTGCAGAGACGGAAAGAAAACTACAAGATCTCCTACAGAAGATAGCTGTGGAGAGTGACAAAAAGAACTACAAATAAACTGCAAGAAAACCGAATGCATGGTCATCAGCAAAAAGAGCAACCCAAAATGCCAAATACAGGTGGGGGATGCTAGAATCAAGCAAGTTCAAAACAGGAGCTGGAAAGTGCGACACAAAGATCCGAAGGCGAATTGGCATGGCGAAAGACGCATTCCAGAAGCTGAGTAGAGTATAAAGAGACAGGAAAAGTTCGCTAGAAACAAAGAAGGCGAATTGACATGACGAAGGACGCGTTCCAGAAGCTGAGTAAAATACTAAGACACAGGAAAATTTCACTAGAAACAGAGAAGAGAGTACTAGATTGCGATGTGATGTCATTTCTTCAATATGGCAGTGAATATTGGACAATATCAACAAAGATGAAGGGAAAACTTAAAGCAACTGAAATGTGGTTTTACAGAAGGATGCTGCGGCTATCATGGACCGAGCATGTGAGCAATGATGAGGTGTTGGAAAGAATGGCAACGAAAAGAAAATTAATAGTGAGCACCAGGAAGAGACAACTGAAGTTCCTGGGACATGCAATGAGGAAGGGGTGCTTGGAGAATCTTATACTGACAGTCCAGACAGAAGGAAAAAGAGACAGAGGAAGGAAGCGGATAATATATTTGAAGGGCCTGATCAGGTGGGTGACAGAACGGAGGTTGCGACGTGTAACAGGAGAAAACATACTAAGAGCCACCAGGGATAGGGAGACGTGGAAAGCCATGATCACCTATGTCCGGAAAGGACAGGGCATATAGAAGAAGAAGAAGCTTACTTAGTAGGAAGAGAGCCACAATTGAATCGTATCAAAATATAAATAGGCGCCATAGTTTGTTTTTCAAATAACTCCATTCCTGAAAGAATTACTCCTATCCCAGACCAACCTTAACAAAAATAGCATTAAAAAATTAAAAGGCAGTTACATTCATAAACCCATTTTATTTAAAATATATAATGCATAAATTAATCCCAAACTGTTTCTTTTCGTCTATACTCATTAATAATATATTAATTTGCAGTATATTATTTATAGTATATAAATTTCTGTATTTCACACACATACACACACACACACACAAACACACACACACTAAATTCAAACGTTTACGGATCAAATCGCTGAAAACATTAAAAAAAATGACTAAAACACTCAGATCGAAGACGTATTGTCATAGCCAAAGACGCATTTCAAAAGCTATGTAGAGCTGCCTCTGAGATTTGAAAAAGAAATCACTGGACCGGCGGGCGAGAGCGAGGGGAAATTTACTCCCCGTAAGATCATTTTACTCGACCGACTCCGTTTTCTTAAGAGTCGCCTTACGTAAACATAGTAATTTCGAAAAATAGTAATTCTGTATTCCGAGTGGACAGAACGTATTGCCATATTTCTTATCACTAAAAGTAGAATTGCACGCATGCAAAATTCGAAAACAATTTTAAAGAAAAACAATTTTAAAGAAAAAAGACGAAAGCAAATTTCCCGAGTCAGTGTTAAAAAAATGTTCTGATCAATGAAAAGTGCGCGATTCTCAAAACTGAGAAAAATGTAACAAGCCAGTGTGAAAATACCCAGCATACGATCACGCACGCATATGAACATTCTGACATGTTCACCAACCACTTACCTATATATACACGATATTTTCGGCTGTCAAAAAGACGAACGAATCTCGATATGTAAAGTCAGAAATTTATTCGCCTGAAAAAAGTCAACTTTAGACTAGAAACACGTGTATCGACATAAATATGATTATGGACCCTTAATGTATTATACAAAAGATAATTATTATTATTATTATTATTATTATTATTATTAATAATAATAATAATAATTCTACACTTTAAACAAATCTTTCACGATTTTTGACAATTTTTTCAGGAACACACACACACACACACACACATATATATATATATGATAGAATAAGTAACGAACAGGTAAGAAAAGTGTCTTTGATCTAACATGCTTCAGTTTATTAAACTTCTTCAGATATTTGTTCATAAGCTGCTCGAGTGGAATTTATGTCCCATCGTAAGAATAAAAGGGAGTTCGAGTAGCCCCAAAAACAATGTGCATAACATGGCGGGTCACAGCCGTGAAGGTCCGAATTGGTGGAACTCAGGAGTGAGAAAGTTGCTGTAGGGTAGAAAATAATTCGTTTCCCACAAATAACGCGAAGAGGCTTTTGAACTCTATCGAGAGTGGAAAGTAAAGACTGGACAGGTCCTGCCCATATATGAGCGCAGTACTCTATTTTCGAAAAAAGTAGAAGATATCAGAAGGAGTTAGGTGCAGGAAACAAGCCACTTTCCCAGCCTCTTTGGCGATGGATCGTACGTGTGAATTCTACTTGAGATCTGGTCTGGATTTGTTTCAATAGGCGCTCACGAACCGAGTCCAATAGAAGAAGAAGATGAAGAATCTGAAGAAGAACCTGAAGAAGAAGAAGAAGAAGAAGAAGAAGAAGAAGAAGAAGAAGAAGAAGAAGAAGAAGAATCTGCAGAAGAAAAATCCGAAGAAAAAGAAGAAGAATCTGAAAAATCCGAAGAAAAAGAAGAATCCGAAGAAAAAGAAGAAAAAGGATATGAAGAAGAATTTGAAGAAGAGTGTGAAGAAGAACATGAAGAGTCTGAAGAAGAAAAACAATCTGAAGAAGAATAAAAAACAGAATAAAAATCTGAAGAAGAAGAATCTGAAAAAGAAGGAAAAAGAAGAATCTGAAGAAAAAGAAGAAGAAAAAGGAACTGAAGAAGAATTTGAAGAAGAGTGTGAAGAAGAACATGAAGTGTCTGAAGAAGAAAAATAATCTGAAGAAGAAGAAAACTCTAAAGCAGAATAAAAATCTGAAGAAGAATCTGAAAAAGAAGGAAAAAGAAGAATCTGAAGAAAAAGAAGAATAAAAAGAATATGAAGAACAAGAAGAACAAGAAAGAAGAATCTGAAGAAAAAGAAGAAAAACGATCCGAAGAAGAAGAAGAAGAAGAATTTAAAGAAGAACATGAAGAATCTGAAGATAAAGAATAAGAAGAATCTGAAGAAAAAAAATAATCTGAAGAAGAAGAAGAAGAATCTGAAGAAAAAGAAGAAGAAAAATGTTCTGAAGAAAAAGAAGAATCTGAAGAAGAACAACAACAAAGAAGAAGCTGAAGAAAAAGAAGTAAAACGATTAGGAAAAGAAGAATTCGAAGAATGTGAAGAAGAACATGAAGAATCTGAAGATAAAAAATAATCTGAAGAATCTAAAGAAGAAGAAAAATCTGAAGAAGAAGAAAAAAGAAGAATCTGAAGAAAAAGAAGAAAAAGGATATGAAAAGAAGAAGAAGAAGAAGAAAAAGAAGAAGAAGAAGACAAAGAAGAAGAATCTGAAGAAGAAAAATAATCTGAAGAATAAGAAGAATCTAAAGAAGAAGAAGAAGAAGAAAGAAGAATCTGAAGAAAAAAGAAGAAAAATGATCTGAAGGAGAAAAAGAATCTGAAGAAGGAAAACCTGAGAAAGGAGAAGTTGTTTGTACATTTCCATGTTGGTGTCAATTTGTCCGTATGGACCTCTGATCAAAGTGAGATAAAGTCAGCCGTCTGGACAGGCGGGTGGTAGTTTGTCCAATACACTTATTTACGCGTTTGTTTTCGTCAGGAACACAAGAGCTGATAATGATTGTGTATTCTATCACATTCAGTTGTTGCAAGTGATCCCTGCATTTGTTTAGTAAAAATCTTTTCGTCATAAAATTCTTAGCATCATTATTCAGTTATCGAAGTCTTTTTCACAACTTCATATTACATTAGCTTGCTTATCATTTCACCATATTAAAGCTGATATTTAACGGAAGTTTAGATTATTTTTTCTTGGTCAAAACCTTTTGTAAAGTAAGAAAATAGATTAAAAATTTTGACAATGCGTTTCGACATTCAAGACTTCATCAGATCCCAAAACGAAAGAATGAAATGTGCGCATCTGTATTTGTGTGTATGTTTCAACAATTGGAGTAGATAGATCTATCTATCTCCCGGTTCTCACTCCATCCCCCCACGTCTATTAAACAGGTTAAGAGGCTCATCCCTTGTTCCCTGTTTAGGATGTGGTTTCCGGCTTTCTCTTTTCCAATCTTTTCACTTTGTTTTGTTTTTTTTCAATTGGAGTAGATAGATCTATCTATCTCCCGGTTCTCACTCCACCCACGTCTATTAAACAGGTTAAGAGGCTCATCCCTTGTTCCCTGTTTAGGATGTGGTTTCCGGCTTTCTCTTTTCCAATCTTTTCACTTTGTTTTGTTTTTTTTTCAATTGGAGTAGATAGATCTATCTATCACTCGGTTCACACTCCACCCACGTCTATTGAACAGGTGTAGAGGCTCATCCCTTGTTCCCTGTTTAGGGTGTGGTTTCCGGTTTTCTCTTTTCCAATCGTTTCCCTATTACGTAGCCCCCTGCACATCAGTGGCGTTACCGCCTTGCTCGAGGTGATACGATTAACAAAAAAAAAAAAATGAACATTAGTACATTTTTTCTAATCTGGCGTTTCTCGTAAATAAGAAAGAAAGAGTGACTTTACAAAAGTCGTTAATATTTAATCTTAAAATTCTTATAAACTTATATTAATAATTATTATACAAGATAAAGAGACAATTCAATGTCAACAAATTAACACTTCGCATAGAAATAAATAAATCATGATTTATTTAAAAGAAAAAGGGTACCCCAGATTAGTCAATGGCTTGGTGAAAACAATATCGGAGAGCTGACCAGAAAGGTGCGGCTCGACCGAGTGTCCTGCACGCTTCACAAGCCTCATAACAACTGATTCTTTTCTTTGAGGGACTATGGAAAGAACTAGTTCCATTGAGGATGTGTGTTGTGGTACAGTGGATATCAGCTCAGAACGACAAATTGGAAAGCCGAGTTCGAATTCCACTTGAAATCGTTGCATTCATTTACGTGCAAATAGCCTTGGGAAATGCATCAATCTGTCTCTTCCCTCAAGCTATAGGTTAAATAACAGGACAAATTGAGTTCTATAGCCTTGGTTGGCAACTAGTCTACCGTAGAAAGTAATGGCAACCTAATCTTTTGCTCGGTCAGTCATCTCTCTTTAAAGACAAGATCACTGAAACGTGTATCACGTATGGCACTTAACTGACTGTCTGACCATTGAGAAACTGAAGACTCAGATCATGACAATGTTTAAGGAGATCGATATCAAACACTTCAAGCATATTTGCCACCCTGATTGCTCGGCTCTTAATTGCTCTTTTAACATTTTTCAATTAAAACAAATTGTTTCTTCTTATTTATGTGCCTTGTACGCTCAAGACATAGACTATCATGGCTCTCCACAACTTCCTGTATCTAGAAGCTCTTTATAAATTTGTCTTTCTGTTATTTCTCCTAAACATGTTACACCATCGATTTACTCCAGTGCACTAAATATGTTATGCATTGTTTTCTTCTGTCCCTCTTGTCTTCAATTCTTTCCTGTGAGTATCAAATTTTCCAAGCCCTTTTCCTCATTATGTGTCTTAGAAATTTCTTCCCAATGTTAAGTATGTGTTGTATCGCCAAGAGGAATACGATGCACACAGAAAGTGTTCTGCGGTATTATTCAGCACAATATCCGGTGCTAAACGGATATACATAGAACAGTAAAATAGTTACAATGACAAACAAGACAGAACTTACAACACAGAGGAAGGGTTTAGATCGCAATAGTCAAAGTTCGAATATTACTCAAATGACACTCAAATATTACGCTCGAATGCTACTATTCTTTACTTGAATAGACCATTTGCATCGACTCTACAACAGTATGTTTCCATTCTGTTTCCATTTTCTCTAAAACTTCGTCGTTGCACACATGTCCGGTTCATGGTATTCTCAGCATCCTTCTGTAGCTTCAGGTCTCTGATTATTCTTGAGAAGATTGTCCGTACAGGAGAACAAATATCACGTAAGAGTTCAGTACTCTTTTCTTTGTTTCAAATAAAGTTTTTTTATTTCTTGATACTATGCTTAGCATCTTTGGCTATCCCAACACATCTTCGGATCTCAGTGCCGCTCTTTCGGTCCTATGTTAAAACACCTCCTAGATATTTAAATTTTCCTATTTCTTATTACTCTGCTTAGCTTTTCGAATGCACTTTGGCTATCCCAACATGCTTTCGGATTTCAGTGTCGTTCTTTTCTCATTTTTCTTATTTAAATTTCCGCACTTGTTTGATTTTGATATCTCTGAATTGAAATTCGCACTTTGGATCCATGCCTTTGCTAACAACTATGCATTTTGTCTTCTTGTAGTTGATATTTAGTCCTTTCTTCTCGCCTTTTTTTAACACTTCCTCTCCACGGGCCTATTCTGGTCAACGTGCACTAGATCTAACTCTTTCACCCTGGCCTCTCAACCTCCGGCGTATTCCTCTTTGGGTTGAAGTGTCTATTCGGTCCTAACCGAACTTAAGGAGTTGGCCATAGCATCCGAGATTATTCGACCGGTCTGCTGGTTTACTCCTGCTTCCTGCCCACGTTGTGATTATTTGATCCAGAAAGCAGAAGTGTTGTTCGTTCACAATCGACTGAATATGCAGACACGGCTGGAGAGCCTGTAATAAACAATTTAGAATGCAGCAAAAAGAAATAAAACGAAAAAAAATATCCGCAGAAAGCCGGACAAACACCTGTTCAATGGTTGCACCGTTAATGTCTTTTATATATAAAAAAAGAACAGAATAAGAAAAGAATAGTAGAAAAAGAAAAGGGTTACATCCTCCACTACCTTCTAAAGGATTTTTTTGGTGGGGAGTTTTATTTCTTTGTGTCTATTACAGTATTTCTCTAAAAATAGAAAACCGTCACGACAATACGCGATTGCTCGGAAGGGTCACTCTTCCACAAGAATCTTCACAAAGTAAAAGCTACTAAATAGTACAAAACACAGACAACAAATATAACTAATACAACATCCTTGAGAATAACATAAAAACAAGACATAATGTGGAGTATAGTGAAAATATCCGAGCCTTAAAAAGGTGGCAAAATATGTAGACTGTGCCAGGAAGAAAAGTTAGCTATTATGTTATTTCCAAACAAAAATGAATTACAAAATGAAAGAACAGAAATTATGACCATTTTGAATTCCAGTTCAAATTCCTTGCATTCATTTACGCATAAATAGCTTTGGGAAAGGTATTGATCTTTTACTTCCATCCAGTTATGGGATAAACAACAGGACACATTTGGTTCTATAGGCTTGGTCGGCAACCAGTCTACCGCAGAAAGCAATAGCAACCTAGTGAGGGATAATCTTCTGCCCAGTCAGTTATGTCTCTTTCGAGACATGATCGCCCAAAGCGTGTATCACGTATGGCACTTAACCGACTGACTAGACTGGTGACAAGGTCCCACCCTTTTACAGTCACAACAACCAAATGTAGTCGCTAATTCTACTCCATCAGCTGCTTTTCTCTCGCGTTTCGCTTGGGGAACTTCCTTCCGTATACTTGTTTCGTTGATAGCCACAATGTCTAAAAGTTTGAATGCAACGTTTCTTATTGTCATGGCAACATCACCCACAACGGAATGAACTCTTCCAACCATTACAAAAGGTGAGAGAAGATAGCCTGAGTAAGTAGCCAGTGAGATAGCCTGAAAGAGTAGCTTAAGGAAAACGCCCTAAACATAGCGGAGAGTCGTTTACGAACACTGCTACCGTAACGACCATTACGAGTCCCAGTTCGAGGGTCGAATTATAGTTTTACGCACTAACCCGTATTACCGTTCTGTGTTATCCTTGCTGGACCTTTAACCAGATCCACGACACTTATCTTGACCGATTCTTTTCCAGACACCCTCTGTATTTTGTTATTCTTCCTTTTTGGTCTACTTGCACGTGACTCTCTTCACACCAGTATTCCAATTCTTCTCTTATCCATTCTTCGACAACCCTTGTAACTTGTCCGTTTTTCTCTTCACTCTTCTCTTATGCAGACCTCTGTAAACTAGTGGCACAACTGCCTTGCTTGGGGTGAAACGATTATAAAATAAAATAAAATAAAATAAAATAAAAATGCGTCAGAAAATGGCTAGTAAGTTTTTCATGATCTTCCTCATGTCGTCAGTTCCAACGTTGGCATCTCTGCAGATGACTCCACCATTTATTCTCGTCTAAATAAAAAAAAAATCTGCCAATGTTGATAAAGTAAACCTGATTGCTGCTCTTGAAACGGGCCTTCAATCAGTTGTTTACTAGGGCAGGAAATGGCTTGTAAATTTTAAAATTTAAAGGAAAACTCTTTTTAACCCCTATAGAGAAACTTTTCTGCTAGCCATCAGCATGGCTGATTCGATTTTCCTTGAGAGTAACACACTGCGCGTTCTTGGCCTCAATATATCAGATCTCTACCTGCATCTACTGATAGGAAGGCTGGACCTCTGTGCCAGGACACAACATTTTTCTCATCATATTCTATCTTGCATATTTATAACCCTACCATTCGACTGTGCATTAAATTCTGTTCCTATATTTAATCGGGTGCTCCTGCTATTCATCTGGAGTTCACGAAAAAATTCAATGAAGGATCTGAGATATAATCAGTCCTATCTTGGCATCTCGACTTCAGTCACTTTCTCACCGACGTGACGTGGCTTCCCTCTGTCTTTTCTACAAATTTTTTCTTAGCAACTGAACTGACCAGTTTTTGCTTTTTTTTTATCTGGTGCCATGTCCACGTGAATTTAAACATGCTATTAGATCGTCATCAAGGTCCCACCATTTTACCGCTGAAATAATTAAATGTTACTGCGACTTCTATTCTAGCATTTTCTTTCCCCAGCACTTTCGGCCTGTAAAATTCAATTCCGTTGCCTTGCTTCTCTGATAGCCACAATCTCCAAAATTTTAAATGTAACATTAATTGCAATCTTCTATTTTCTTTAATTCCATTAATCCTTTGTCTTTTCTTCTTTTCCCCAAACTCAGTTTTTTTTCTCTAACTGTAAACCCCATGCGCACTAGTAGCGGTCCCGCCTTGTTTGAAGTGAAATGAGTTTATATATCTAAACTTATTTATAAATGGAACACTGTGTGTGTGTGTGTGTGTGTGTGTGTGTGTGTGTGTGTGTGTGTGTGTGTGTGTGTGTGTGTGTGTGTGTGTGTGTGTGTTTTCCAGTTAAAACGAAACTAGAGGCTGAAAGAAAAATGAATGGATGTAAGTCAAATTTTGATTTCCTGGTATCGATATCAAATAAGTGTTTTTCGTCGTAAACTGAATTTTGAAGGCTAAATAAGTCCTCTGAGTAAATGGTATCATGGCTGAGACTAAGAACTACAATTATACCTACTTAGAGCCAAACCCGAAGCAAAGGGCTGAAAAAATACAGACATACAGGCAGATAACCAGACACACACACACACAAACATCTTGCCATTTATATATATATATATATATATATATATATATATATATATTATCGATTTTCTACATTATTGTAAGAACTGCAACCTTGAAATTTCTGAATATCGTTTCTTATGTCTTTATCTATGAGTGTATCAAATTTGATTAAAATCGGACCCCTCCTTCTATAACCCAATTTGTTCGATTATCGATTTTCGATATTTATCGGAGGTACATTGACACAAAACCTAGCTATGAACACTCGCAGACGCTTATAGTACAACTGTGTAAATTTTCAAGAAAATCAGTTCAGCCGTTTCGGAGTCTATAGGTACGGACACACGCAGACAAAGTTCCAGTTATTAATAAGTTTAGATAAAGAATAGATGTTTAAAAAGAACGGTCATAAATTAGACTGGTGTGACACACCGCTGTGCTGGCCTGATCGCACAAAGACGAAGACATTAGAAATCCCGCTAGATAAACTCATATACAAAATTACGAATACACATTATCATCTTATGTCCCCTTAGATTTACAAGAATCCTCACATATTTACATGCATTGTGGATTATCTGCTATTTTAATGCACATGACACGTATCAGACCAATGAGAACTGAGCTAAACAAAATTGAAAAAATACCAGATCTTGTGTCATTTTGTCTGTTTTCTCTCATTCTCTGACGCAGGTTTAATAAAAAGTGAAACGCGTTTATTATCTGTTCTTTATTTTAACATCTTATCGGATTCCAATCCATATTTGATCCTTAACTTATATATATATATATATAGTCATTCGCAGAGAGTCCTGTTTCGGTGTATCACTGCTCATCAGTACGGTTAGACATCCGATTGCTTCTAGCTAGGATGGAAACTTTGACATCAGTCAGAAGAAGGCGGACTTTAGCGTGTTATATACAACGTAAACACACGCCAGTAGCCGAGAGTGTTAAAATTCATTACTGAATGAAAGATGCGTAGATAATAGTCATTCGCAAATAGTCCTGTTTCGCTGTATCACAGCTCATCAGTACGGAGAGACATCCGATAGCTTGAGCCAGGATTGAAAACCGGCCGAATTGACATTAGTCGGCGTTTCTATCTCTGAGATATAGTAGAGGAAAGCGGTCTAAACTGTTATCGATTAGACCAGTAATCTCTTTCCCTCTCTGTCTCTCTGTCTCTGTCTCTGTCTCTGTCTCTCTGTCTCTCTTTCTCTCTCTCTCTCTCTCTATATATATATATATGTAGTGTCGTATGATACATCATACGCTAATAGTCTACCGAGCGCCCATAGCTCAGAGATAGAATCGCCGACTGACGCCAATTCGGTCGGGTTTCAATCCTAGGTTAAAAGCAATCGGATGTCCACTGTACTGATGAGCTGTGATACAGCGAAACAGATCTGTCTGAGAATGACTATATATATATATATAAAACTGGAAAACCGGTTGTGCGGCCTTGATTTGATGTTTTATATCTCTACTCATAAACTTGCTTGATGAGCAAATCTTTTCTGTCATTGCCTTGTACAAATGCAGCCAACAAAGAACTTCGTGTTTACACTCGTTATAATCAACATAATATCATCAATTTGTTTCATTCCAACAATACACCAGGATATTTCTTTAAAAGGTCCACATCGCAGGCTGAAAGTAGCAGGCTGAAAAACTACGATAATTTTTGGTGTCAAGAAACAGGAATTGATACTAAAATTAAGGATTCTTTCAGGTTTCTCTCCATTATTTGGTTTTGTGGTGCAGTGGATATCGGCTCGGAACGAGAAATCGGGAAGCCGAGTTCGAATTCCAGTTGAATTCCTTGCATTCACTTACGCGCAAATACCCTTGGGAAAGGTATTAATCCGTTTCTTCCTTCCAGTTATGGGTTAAATAACAGGACGCATTTGGTTCTATAGGCTTGGTCGGCAGCCAGTCTACCGCGGAAAGCAATGGCAACCTACTGCGGGATAATCTTCTGCCCAGTCAGTCATGTCTCTTTCGAGACATGATCGCCCAAGCGTGTATCACGTATGGCACTTAACTGAGATCAGTGCTACTGAGGCGTCGGGTCGATCTACACGAGTCTCGCATATTTGTGTCCTTGTGTCAAGTAATTGCAGGTCCTTCGACGTGGAATAATAGTTAAGAAGTTAAGCTATTTGACTGTTTCTACTTAATATTGAATTCAATCCTCATTGGGGACCACTTATATAAAAATAAGTTAAGGTGGGTAAACAAGCGAATCTTGTTAATCCACATACAAGCCACTAACTATTAATCCACAAGCGTGTTGATTAATAGTTAGTGAATTCACCATTATTACTAAGCAGTTGTTTCAATCCTCATTGGGAACCGCAGATATATGGCTTTATATCAAACCAATCTAAGGTCGGTAAATAAGGAAATTTTGGTGTGAGGTAATAGTTAGTGAGCTACTTTGTTTACAATTACGACGTAGTGGTTTCGATCCTCATCGGGGACCGCATACATGTGGCCTTATATCAAACTGAGCTAAGGTTAGTAAATAAGGGTGTGGGGCAGTAGTCAGCGAGCTATCATTATTACAAAGTAGTGGGTTCGATCCTCAATGGGTACCCTATACTTATTGCCTGATACCAATCTTAGCTAGAATTAATAAACAAGACTATCTTGACGTGGGTAATAGTTGTAGGGTTGGTCTAGTTGGCGCGAGTACTGAGTTCGATCTTCAATGGGTGCCCCATGGTTATTGCTACCGTTTTTTTTTTTCGTTAAAGAGTATAAACGATAAGATTATTACTTTACATTTACAGATTTCGTTCTTTGTTTCCATTTTTTTTTTTTTTTTTTTTTAGAAGGATGGGTTCTTTGTTGTTATGACTTTGAATATTGCGTGGGCGTGTGTGTATGTGTGTCCGCCTTCTTTCTGCTACAGCGCGTGTCTATGTGCATAAGCTCTGCCCCAGCATTTGCACAGTCCTTCCTAGTATGCGCTTGTCGACACGTAAGAGCACGTGATTCGGGCTTGCTGCGTGTACTCGTGTATAAACCCACCGGTA